>JAYJME010004364.1:0-11014 GCA_036873775.1 Costaria costata
TTACGGGGGACCGTAGTTAATAGGACCTACTGTAGACACAATAGGACCTACTGTAGACACCAAAACCTATATATTTCTCTATTTTGGCTAACAATATTGACTCCATAGTTAATAGGACCTACTGTAGACACAATAAAACCTACTGTAGGCACCAAAACCTATATATTTCCCTATTTTTGCTATTAATAACAATATTTGGTCCTATTTACTATGATCCCCCGTAATATTATACTTCCTATCGTTCGGGTTCATTGCGTATCCCGGGGCAACTTTCGTACCGATACCATTATTCATAAAACAACTTCCACAAAAAAATCGTTGTTTTATGCGGCCCGCGTCTCCCAAACAGCAATAATTATAGACGTTCGCGCACACGTTCTTCTCAGCGCTTGAGGGAACGCCTCCCGTCGTTAAACTCAGTTCCTCGCGTAGGTGAATTCGCACTGACTGGTATATATAGTGTGTGTTTACAGAGAAAAAAAATACAACAGCAGTACGTATGATATTTACTTTGCTGGGCGGCGGTGAACGATAAATAGGTCGGTTTTGTACGAGTATGGTTTGCGTATGCGTGGAGCCTCCGCCCGCTTCCTATTATGGATGGACGCCGTCATGCTCTCGATATCCTAGTAGGAGCGCTGGCAGTGTGGCAACCTCGTACCAGGTACACACTACAGTAGTACTCGTACCGCTCGTCGATACATCATCAGTCGCCGGCGTGCAGTCGGCTGGTGGGTCTCACGCAATGTTACTGATTTCCTCTTGCTTCATGCCTGGTATGTATACAGCAGGATGATGTGGATGCGTGGATCAGCCGTTAGACATTATTGAACATGGATACTGGACGGTTATTACTTGTAACTGGATACCACTTTGGAATATCCAAAGCCCAAAAAAAAAGTGCTATGTTGTGGTTGGCCAGAGATTGAAACGCTTTTTTTTTAGGCTCCGTTTGTCGACCTGTCGCCTGTCAAGATGTCGTCGAGGCCGCACCTCGTCGAGTCTCACTCCGCTCCCAATGCAACCAAGCCCTGCGGCAGCCATGCAGCTGCATCTGCTCTTGGTCGCGACTTGTTCAACATTGCTCGTGGCGGCGAGACTGCCTCCGACAGATGTCCCACTCCAAGCACTCGCCGGTTCCGTGAGGCGTGCTGGAGTACATCCCAACGCCAATAACAGCGACCGAGATCGGCAGCGCCTAACCCTACGACAGCTTGAGTCCATGTGGCACACGAGCCTCGGAAAGGAGGTGGGGTGAGGTTGCGCGCCGACGAGATAGACAGTTGAAATTGGTGAAGTTAGGGTTATGGGAGGGCCTACTCCGCGTTCCTGCCTCGGGTGTTCAACTATTTCAAAATTTACGTCGGCGGATCCGTCCGTCGAGCCTTTGGTTGTGCCTTGATCACAATATCATGGTATCGCCGTTCTTGGTCGTTGTTTATCAGTAGTTGTCTGTTTGATCACGACATCATGGTTGATCACGACATCATGGTATCGCTGTTCTTGGTCGTTGTCTCAGTTAGCTGTCTGTACGTACTCCGTACGTACGTACGTACGTCTATTTCGTACTCTAGCCGTCGTAGAGGTGCTGGCTGTTCGTTTATGAGCTCTACGTACGAGTACCCTTTATAGACGAACACTGGCCACGCATTGACGCAGTCGCCACGTTGTTTGGAGCGCTGTACCTCGCGATACTGCTGACGAAGACCTGTCTCAGACGCCGAAAACACTACCTGGTACTCGTACGAGTTTTTGCATGCTCCAAACATGCAATCATACACGAACTCGTATCTCCATCTCGAAGTCAAAATAGAGCAAAGAGGACGCCCGACACTTGCACACACTGCGCTCATGTAGGATACGTAAAAAAGTCGTCCCCTCCTACTCGTATAAATTGTACGACTGGAGACCCTATGAATATACCACTCTGGACGGCAATATAAGGTGCGTTGGGGTATGAATATGAATACCAAACGATCCTTACATTTCCGTCTATAGTCTACAGTGGTACTTTAACATAGACGGACAATAGGGAGAGGATAATTCAGATACTTGGTCTGAAAAAGCGTTTGGTTGCCAACAAATCAAGAGCAGATAAGTACAACACCACAAGTCGCCCGAACAACCTCGAGCCCCCTTTGCGCCCCCGCTCTTCCTCTTCCCACAGCTCGAAAGCGGCTCGTCAGAGCGCGAGGATGTATTTGGTGCGGCCGTCGATTCCGAGTGGGTACTATTAGGTTCACAACACAACGACGGCGACAGTAGTCTCCTGGGGAGAGAGGGTCTGTCGTCGTCCTCGTTGCGCTCTCCGTTCCTGGTGTGCACCGATCGTCACCCGGACGCGATCCTGGCTCTGGAGAACGTGGCTCATCGAACACGAACTCAGTTGACGTACTCTCGAGGAGATACGGCGTGCCTGCTGGCCGGGCTCCGTCTGGATGACGTCGAGACGTTGCGGGGATCGGACGGGGTTCATGTCGTCGAACCATTGCCACACCCGGCTAAGCTCTCGCGTAGCCTTCACGTCAAGCTTGAGCCTTTCGACGTGGGAGTTGACGACTTGCAGGGCATCAGCAAGGCAAGCCAGGCTGGCCAAGCAAGCAAGGCAAGCCAGGCTGGCCAAGCAAGCAAGGCAAGCCGGACGGACAGCGCCGTGCCGGCAGGGGTGGACTCTGCTCCTGAGGCACAACACGGAGAGGCAGGAGCCGCGCAGACGTATACAGGAGACGCGCAGGCGTTGCCCCGCAACGTGCGCTTCAACCATGGCGAGGGCCTCCCTAGTGGCCTCGACGTTTCTCTTACCCCAGGGACGTGGGGAATAGACTTGGCGGAAACGTGGACCGAACATCTCGCCAGCTTCGGGTCCACGGCCCGCCTTTGGGACGAGCATTTGCGCGAACGATTCCTGTGGACCCGCTCGGCTTTGCACGCGAAGGAGAGAGCTATATCGAGCGAAGACGGGAAGGAGCAGAGCCAAGGCAAGGACGGTGGGGCCACAACGGCGCGACGAGATACCCTGGTCAAGACGCACGGCTTGACTCACGTGGCCAGCCTCTGGGCGCAGACCGTCGAACACAGCAGCAAGGACGGAGCGTGCGACTTCGGCCGTCTTCGCGCTTCCTCGGAAGAAGCTCAAGACGTCGTTGAAGGGCACAATGAGAGTAATCCACCGCGGCACTGGAGCGGGGGGTCGAGCCGGTCGCGAAGGGGCGGCTCGAGAAGTGGAAAGGTGCACGACAGGGTGGTGATACAGGGCGCCGATTCGTTGGGAAGCACGGACAAGGACAACGCCCACTGCCTGCTGACCGTGTTGGCATACCTTGCAACAAGACCGGAGGTGGCTTACGTGGACGACTTTCCCGAGGTCATCCCGTTTAACGTCGAGGCCGCTTGGGTCACGCAAAGCGGAAAGGAGTCGACGTACTCGGTTTGGGATCAAGGGATCGACGGACGCACGGAGGTGAGGCGAGGTATTTGTGGCCCGGAAATTTTCATTGTTTCGACCCGCGCATCCTATGTACTACTCTGGACGTCAATAAAAGGACCGTTTGGTATTCAATATTAACGCCAAAACGTTCCTTATATTTCCGCGCAAAATTGCAGCCACCACGACTGTGTACCCAAATCTGGAGGAACAGCCCGCACATGTGGGTGTTACGTATTAATAGCACTCGTATGGGTCTCGCGAGAAACTTTTGGGCAGCAGTTCGTAGGAGGTGGGACGGACAAAAAATGCCGAGAAAGTGTATCAAACGGGTGGCAAGCGGTGTCCACCCCTTTCGCCGTGCTGCTGTGGCAGACCCATTTTCTACGTGCGGAATCGATATATATATATATATATATATAGCACGCATTTGGTCTGGCCTCGGAAGGCGTCACACTTTGATAATCGAAACAAGAGTAGTAGCTCTCCGAGACCAATTCCAATACATGGCACATGTTAATCAGGAACCAACAGGAAAACGTATATAATGCGCCGAGGTTTTTCCCACACGAAAGCGCAGCGATAAATAATCGACACACACTGAGAACTTGTAAAAATAAACGATTTTTTTTCGCGGCGGAGACGACGAAATACCACGTTCTGTTTGTTGTTGCTGGAACTTCCTGACATTACGGCCCCCTCGATGAACCACCACGATTACGTATACCTCAAAGTATCACGCTTTCGCTGCGGCCGGTATGCAATAGTGTTTCGTCAAAAAAGTCAAGACTGACTTCGTCTTGGCGGCCCTTCACCTCTTCTTTGGGTTAGGTAAGGGTTAAGGTTGGGTTTAGGGTTAGAGTGGGCCCTAATCCTCATTTTTTCTACCTCTTCTTTTTCCCGCCGTCGGCGACGAAAACGCCTCCAGATAATCGCAATGGCGGATTCCGGTCTAGACCAGAACTCTTGCTTCTTCCGGGAGGACACGGACGAAGGCAACATCGAGTGCTCGACTTACACGAGCCCCGTGTACGACCTCACCAAGCGCAAGGTGTGCGCTAAACGGCAAAAAAAACTTGCTCGCAGGGCTATTGGCTTAGCTCGAGACATGCCTTCGTTGTGTTGTCGTACTTTTGCTCCAATAATCATTACCTGGTGAAAGCAAATGTTTAATTTACACCATACCAAGCTGGGTACATAGCCGTGGACGAGCGATCAGGTGGGACCTACTGTACATAAACAAGGCAAACCACAAGCACCAGGTACTCTAAAGTAGCAGCTACCTGGTTTGTGCGTTTTCAGCATGCACCCAAATAAAGCATCGAAAGTGCTGTACAACACGTACACGCTGCGGTTGCAACCACGTCCCCTGCGGGGTTTATGTTGCCGCTGGCGGCTTGAAGCGTGACGAATGAGTCGACCGACCTCGTAGCTAGGCCAGAATATAGGCGGGGTTAGCGATGGCCTACCGCAACGATGAAGGCATGGCGACTATTGATTGTCGCCACAAGCGATCGACGCCAGTGTATATGGTAAACCTTTTGAACATGCCAGAACCACCGCCAGCAGGAAACGCATGCCACGCTCTCCTCTGCATTGATATACTTGGTATTTTATGTACAACCGATGTCAACCTGATGTTAGTGCTCTTATACATTGGATGCCATCGGCTGCGGCCACTCCCGCTGCTCGACTATCGTCCGCACCCCACGGACACAACTTGTCTGGTGCGAGGACTTGCAGAGTTTTTCAGAGCAGCACCCTCGTCCACCGCTCCAGAACAGCTACACAGTCTTAAGCAGCAAGCCACATTATTTGTAACATATACGAGTAAGGTATAGTAGTCAGAGCCACGATTGACCCAAAAACCTTATGCACCCCCAGTAATAAAGCAACCGCAACGAACGATAATGCTTCACTTCGAAAACTGTCCTCGTCAGGTGGTGCAATATGTGGCTTACGTTGATTGTGTCGACAACGAGAACGGCCACGGAACACACGTAGGCGGGAGCGCTGCGGGGGCCTTGAGTGACACGTCCCCCGGAGAACACTTCGGCGACGGGGTGAGCCGGGGTCACACGTAGGCGGTAGCGCTGCGGGAGTCATAAGTCACACGTCCCCGTGCGAACACTTCGGCGATGGGGTGAGTCGGGGTCACACGCAGGCGGTAGCGCTGGGGGGGCTTTAATTCACACGTCCCCGGGAGAACACTTCGGCGACGGGGTGAGCTGGGGTTCGGGGGGTTCGGGTGGGCGGAACAATGGCGAGAGGGGGCGAGCAAAGCACGCTCGATACGACATATCGAAGCTTTCGATACTTTGATGCGATATCTACGATACACTTCAATACGATATCCAACGCTATAGAATCATCACACATCAAAGGTCAAATCATACCGACACGTCATCATATTCGTTCTTATAGCATAAAATATCATACCAGGTATCGTGTATACGCCGTACATGCCACATCGTATGATATGTACCACCACCGTCTTGGGGGGGGCAGGGGGCTTGGGGGAGTGGATATCAGCGCTCGGTGGAGACTTTTGCTCGGCAGACTTTCCTGCAACATCGGCCGAAGACTATTGGCAAACTTTTTCTTGGACGGTGTGAGACCGAGTACCTTGTGCACGGGGTTGCCTGTCCTGAAGATAGGCTTTCTGCGTGTGTATACCCCACGCATGCCCCACCCCCCACCGACAAAGACCGCCAGCTTCTGGCAGCACAACCCCGCGGGGTTCTCTATCTCCCGAGTGACAAACTTAGTCAGCTTAATTGGCTTCCTGTTGCGTGCTCCAATCGTCCGGGATGTTTGACGTTGACTGCCCAGGTCAGCTGAAAAGCAGCGAAAAAGTTACCTTCTCCGTTGATTCTACAGTCTAAAATGCGCGCCGATGTGACAGTACCAACTTTGAGGTCGTTGGCGTACCGCTAGAGGCAAGCAAACATATACCACCGGGTATACTTTTAGTGGCGATGGCGGTGGCCGAGGATGTCGGCGTCGGGTTGAGTTGCATCCGGCAAGCTTATCCAGCGTTTAGTTGTTGTCAGGATGCAACAAGGTTCCTTGTATGGGCCGGCATTTTCGTTTTCCGCCTTGTCTTACACCCCACCACTTAACGCAACTGGCGAATGCGTGATACCATAGTTTATTTCTCCAACCGTAACGTTCGTGCGCCCGTGGCGTCCTTCCGGAACCCGGGTCTCGTTCCCTGTGTCAACCATGTTTGTCAACCATTTTCGGCACTCGTGCGCTGAAGCGGGCGTGGATTGGTCCATTTTTTTTGTTGCTGTTCGATCGTTCGGTCCGATGAAACGGCGGGATCAGAGTGGCTTCCGCGCGAAGCTGGCGGTTTTCGACTTCGGGAACGACGAAGGGAACTTGGTCACTCCCTCAAACCTTAAGGCAAGATTTCATTGATTGACTCAGATTTTTCTTGACGATGCGCTTGGACAGGCAGTTTACTCCAGTGGCCGACCGAACGAACGATTTAGACAGTGTACCGTAAATCTTTGCTGTGCTGCTAATGAATGTAACGCCGATTGCTTGCTGAATGCGCTTGGGTAGGTAGTCTATTCCAGTTGCCGAACGAGCGAGCGATTTAGACACGTGATGAAAACGTTTGTACGATTGTCCTGATATATATATCACCCAGGGGAGTGACCGACCTACTCGTATGTGTATGTCCTTCACGAGGCCATACACCCCGTAAAGCACATGCAATCGAAGTATAAGAAGCACACGCAGCTTGCGAAGCTAACGTTCAACCAGATCGTCTATCTCATAGATGAAGCCTATTTTTAACCTTAAAAAGCATGCTGTGTCGCCACTGATTTCTCTAACACTCAAGTACCACGCACATACGGTGTTCGCTTGTGTGGGCGATGACCGCTTGGATACGAACAGGCCGATTGAGATCCCGCCACTGCCGACGTATAATATGATAGTTACGTACTGAGGAGTACGCAGCAGCACGGCTGTCCAAAACAACCGCGACTATTTTTTCTCGGCAATGCGCGCGGCAAAGCTACGTATGGCCATGGCCAACGCTCTGGCGCCCACTCGGAGGAGAGGCTTTTACAACACCTGCAGAACCGGCTACTTCTGTTCTGACGTCTGTCGCTTGAAGGCGTGTTTCCTCCCCAAAAATAATGTGTGTTCACACGAGAGTGTCGTTGTTATGTTTAGCCAAGCTGAGTTTCAGAGGCACACCCCCCTTGCAGTGCCACAAACGCCCAGAGGAGAGAAAATGTGAAGAAAAAGGAAAAGAGTGAGCACTACTACCTTGGGGAGATTAACTTCACGGGAAACATTGCACACATCGGGCAGATAGTGATCTAGATCATCGGGTTCCACTTCGTGAGCTAGATCTCTCAGGGTAGATATATGTCTGAAATGTAAGATCTAGCTCATGCTGCTGGGTAGTATGGGACCCGAACAATCTGCATGATCTAGGACACGCTTCCTGGGTTGGATCTACACTATACAGATCCCGCACAACACGTATATTGTAATGGCAGGTTAGGTAGGATCTATGTGATCTACAATTACGGGAGACCATAGTAAATAGGACCAAATATTTGCAAAAATAGGAAAACATATACTGGTAGTATTTGGTGTCTACAGTAGGTCCTATTGTGTCTACAGTAGGTCCTATGAACTATGGACCAAATATTGTTAGCAAAAATAGGGAAATATATAGGTTTTGGTGTCTACAGTAGGTCCTATTGTGTGTACAGTAGGTCCTGTTAACTATGGTGCCCCGCAATACATATAGTATGTACTACAGCAGTATGTATCCTACTATCTTACGTATAGAAAACGCATGGATTTGTATGCTGTTTGTTTGTTTGTGTACGCTTCTTCTAACATACCTCGGGATTTTAGCGACGAGTTAATGAATGTGAGAACAACAACAACAACATATTGCCGAAATGCAGAAAACGACAGGGAAGACGCCTAGACATATTATATGAGAGCCCTTCTTATTTTATTTCTTCTCGACTGAGGGGGGGGTACGATTTGCTTGGCTTACTTCGTGTGCGTACGCATTATTCCTGTCTGTATTTCTATCTTTTTCGGAGGTATTCTTCTACGCCAGAGTGTTATTGGAGCATGTCCTGTGACCACGGACTTGATTTTAGCGATGAGTTAATGTGAGAACAACAACAACAACAACATGATACATTGAGGCGCGGGTTGTGAGCTGCTGCAGCTGTTGTTAAGAGTCAAGAGGACACCGCGTTAGAGCTTATATATAGTGCTCTATTACGGGTGACGATCATAGTAAATAGTACCTGGTAAAAAATAGGACCAAATAAATGTTGTTATAATAGCAAAAATAGGAAAATATATATAATAGGTTTCGGTGTCTACAACTGTAGTATTAATAGTAGGTTCTACCCTATTAACCATGGACCCGATATTGTTAGCAAAAATAGGGAAATATATAGGTATTGGTGTCTACAGTAGGTCCTATTGTGTCTACAGTAGGTCCTCTATTGTGTCTATAGTAGGTCCTATTGTGTCTACAGTAGGTCCTATTAACTATGGTCCAAATATTGTTAGCAAACATAGGGAAATATATAGGTTTTGATGTCCACAGTAGGTCCTGTTGTGTCTACAGTAGGTCCTATTAACTATGGCCCCCCGTATTAACTAACTACTGCTTAAAGTCCGATTTTCTCCTCCAACCAGGATATCATAATATGCGGTGTCCGTTTGAAAATATATCGAAGATATCTCAGTAGTAGTAGAGATAGATGTGTTGATTGTGAATCTTCCTGGGGTAGCTATTTACGCCACTCTGGTTGGCTGAGGGGTGTTTTTTAAGCGGCTCAATCAACCTAAGTGTTTCCAAGCCACAGCCATCTCAATCCGGCCGAATCAACCTAGAAGAGTCTTTCCAAGCACAGCACTCACGCCGGCCGAGTCAACCTAGAGCCTTCACAAGCCACAGCATCCTAGCACAAGGTTCTGGATAGGGTTCGGGTTCGGGTTAGGCGAGTGGGTGGTCGGCTTTAGGCGCCACGGCCAAAAAACTCATAAAGATTCACTAACAATACGTATCTACGAAGGCCTAAAAATTACCCTTCCGGGAAAATATTTTTGCACAATGGATTTTGAGAGTTGGAAAACGAAATTTGACGTGGTTGTTCTTCATAATAAAAATATATGCAAAAACGTACGGCTACTCGTAGTGTTTATTTTTGTTTATTTCCTTTCGCCAGTTAACCCCTCAAGAGCCGGAAATGTTTGTTGGGGACAAAACTACTTGGAAATAGTGTAGGATGTTGTTTTGGGGTAGTAAAAGGGTTAAGGTCGAAGTTGCGGGAAAATTCCAAAAACTCGTAAAATCCGCCTGACTGAATAAACACGAAAAAAACAAAACATAAAAAAGACCTTCATACTGCTGTCAAGAAAAACAACCATGCCAAAATTCGTTTTCCACCTCTACTAAAACCATCGCAAACGTTTGACGGCGAGGTGTTTCGCCTCTCGCTGGAACCAGCTCGCGTACGCGTAGTGATGCGACACCCCGTTTGTCCGACGTAAGATATGATCATACTCTTATCACACGACACGTACAGCTGCTGTACTCGTATCCTTTGGACGGAAATGTAAGGAGCTTTCGATTCTAAAACATGAAGATCAGACGGTCCTTGTATATCTACCAGGTACCATGCAGTCTACCATGCTCACCTTTGTGGCTCTTCTAATCGGGCTGACCGGTTTGAATTCGGTGTCCGGCAGCTCAAACAGCGGAGCCTCGTCGCCCTCGCGGACCCAGCCATCGCCACGCAGTCCTTCCATCGCTCCCCAGCCCCCCCCCGCAGCGAGCTAAGCTCTCTCAGCTCACGTCCCAAAGCTTGCTACGAATACTTCCACGGGACAATGGTACTCGTAGTAGTGCGTAGAGTGGTTGTACGTATACCTGGTAATAGCTTGGCTGCTGCTGTGTTGGAGCAAGACTTGGAAGGAGTTTTAGCTAGCAGCACCAATGGCTATGCGGCCGTGCTCTGTTGTGCGACGCGCGCGGGTGTCCTGCGGCTAGGTATTCTCTCTTGTGGCTTGGCTTCGGTTGCTCCTTGGCTACGAGCAAGCGCGTGCAGTACACACCAGCAGTGACAGTGTTCCGCAAAACATGCACACACTCGCAAGATAGGGCGGAGAATCTATCCCCGCTTTAATCCAGCCATGATACGTGTGGAAACCTGCTGATTTTATCTTGGATCTTGGATCTTTATAGTCGAAGTAGGGAGTAGGGAGTAGGGGCAGCACCAGTAGAGCAGTCGAGTGAATCAGGCATACACCATTACCGGCACTAGAGACGCGACCAGCGGATAGAAGCTTGGCAAAACAAAGTATACGGAAGCTGGCACTTAACTACTACTGCTGTGTACGGAAAAATTATGTGTACGAGTATCCCCCTGCTGCTGCTGGCACATCCTGGCAAAGTATTTTACTGGTAAGTCAGTTACTACTGTTGATGTACTGTACCAGGTAGTTGTGTTACGGTGGTGTGACCAACTATCCCGGGGGTAAACAAGCCTTCCATAAAATAGAAGCGGAAGGCTTGCGACCGTA
>JAYJME010004365.1:0-11013 GCA_036873775.1 Costaria costata
CGCCGCTTGGGCCGGGGGGTGGGGGGCCGGTGGAGCGGACCGTCGACGGCGAGGGTGACTCAGAGAGTGATGAGGGAATGTGGGACGGAGAGGAAGAGGAAGAGGAGGAGGAGGAGGCTGAAAGACAAGGCGTACGATCGGGACAACATGAGCTCGACGCTATAGAGGAAGATGATGAGGAGAGTGGGGAAGAGGGGGAGGAGGAGGAGGGGCAAGAAAGGGATGAAGGGGGCGACACCAACTCGGCGTCGTTCGATACCACAGGCTACGGCGACGAGGACGACGACGGTGGCAGCGACGGTGAAGCGCGGGGTGACCGCGGAGTGGCGGAGGACGGCGACACCGGCTCGGGCCCGGAAGAGGAGAGCGAGGATTTCAAACGCCACACCTACCGACCAAAGCCTGGGCAGGACATATACGGGCGAGCAGTAGGGACTGGGGCGGGCGGCGCGGCCCCCGCTATGTATGTGCCACCACACTTACGGGCGGCAGCAGCGGCGGCGGCAGCAGGCACAGCAGTGACGGGGGCGTCTAGCACAGAGGCTGATAAGTTTGCCGGAAACAGCAAGCGCACCGAGGTTCAGGTGATGCTCGAGCTTCATTTAGGAATTGTAAGGCGCGAGGACTATCGGCAGTTCACGCCTGAGCATGACGTTATTTGCTCTTTGTTTTCCCTCGCAGGCCGGAGTGGCAAGACAACCAAGTCCACATTGTATGGGACATGTCTTAGATGCGTAAACCCAACCACAGGGTGTTTTGATAGGGCTGTGTCCTTCCGTCCCAGTATGTTTGTTCGGGAGATCAATTGTTGCCGCCCCCCTGGTGGTATTGGAGCCAGCGTAGTAGGTTTTTGGCTCGCATCGCTTGCTTGGCTCCGCTCAGTTTGTGCCCGTCGCTTCTGCTCGTTTGAAGACCCCCGCTGCCGCCAAAGAGGCGTTAATTCATTGAAAACGGTGATGGACGCTAATCCCGCTCCAACCTCCACCCGTCCCTCACGGCCTCCACCGACGTGACATGTACATGTGCCATCAACCCCCAACCATGGAATATCATGCGACGCCAGCGCGTGATAAACGGCATCATGAATCGCCTGTCGGAGGAGACCCTCGAGCCGGTCACCGCGCGTCTGCGGGACGCATACCGGGGGCACAGCACCACCGAGGCGAACGAGGCTCTCTGGATGGCCACCCGAGCTGTCTGCGTCCACGACAAGCATGTGAGGGGGCTCCGATTTCATCGGGAGAAATCTTGCTTTGCTCTGCCAGAAGTTAGAGGGGGGCGGGGGGCGATTTTTTTTTTTGTCAAGGTGACATACCAGAGGGCACAAGAAGCGAAGACGGGGGCCACTCGGAAGTGTTGTGCTCGGTAAGATGTAGATAACTCGATTTTTTGCAATATGGTATAGGGAGTGTAGTGCCCGAACCGCTGAATGCAAGTGTCTTGTAAAACCGAACACAGCGACTTGGACCCCACGCAGGCCCTGAGTCCCCCTGTCCCCCGTGGTTTCTTCCGCTGTTTGTCGCTGGTGCCAGGTGATGACGACGCTCATCCCTTCTTTCGCCGCTGTGATCGCCGCCCTCAACATCTCGCTCGGCGCCGACGTCGGCGGCTTTTTCCTAGAGACCATCGCGAAGGAGCTCGATGCCGAGGTTTGGGGAGCAGCTAGCGGAGCCAGCAGTGGTGGAGGAGGAGGAGGTGTAGGGGGTGGCTGTGGCGTTAGCGGCAGCGGCGGCCGCGGGGGAAGGGGTACCGGGTCGAACCTCCTTCTCCTCCTGGCCTACCTCTACAACTACGGCGTGGCGCATTGCACGCTTGTGTACGACATCATCGGTCTTCTAGTCGACGGTGCGTTTTGTTGTTTTGTTCTCTTCTGCAGCATGTACGGCTTAGCGCACGGTACGGCTTTTTTACGTGCTGCCGGTACGCTTTGGAAGCTGCTGAGAAGGGCGCGCGATTGAGCGGGTAATTTGGTGCTACTCGAGCCTCTGTCCGTGCGTGGTGTGTTGCGCGAGACATACAGACGCCGGCTGATTTGCACGTTAGCGTTCAAACAATATTGCTTTTAATTCTATAATGAAAGCACGATGTTGCCGTCGATGTAGAAGTTACCTGATCTAGGAGTAGGATCGCCGTCGCTCCTCCTTTACTTTGTCGGAGGACTTGACTTCCGTTTTCGATTCAAGGTAGCTCGGAAGGAGGTCACCCGGAGAGGCTCACGCGAGCTGCCGCGTTGACCCGCTCGCCCCCACGCGCTTCCTATCTCCTGTCATGCCTCCGCCCCGTACCGCTCTCACAGCGTTCGGCGCGGACGAGATGGAATTGCTGCTACTCTTGCTGAGATATAGCGGCTACCAGCTGAGGTCGGATGACCCGCAGGCACTCAAGCAGATTATCGCTCTGGTCAGGGAAAAATCTACCTTGGCCGCAGCAACCGCCACCGAATCCCCTCTCGATAGCACTGGTGATACCCTAGAGGGAGAGGCTGGGCGCTGGAAGGCCGCTTTTGGATCCGGACTTCGCTCTGACCCCGGCGCCGCACCACGTGGAGATACGGCGGCTGGCATCACTACTGCTACCGCGACTGGGGGTTCGCGCGCAAGATATATCCTGGACACCATCCTCGAGCTGCATGGCAACAAGCGCAGCCGCATTCAGGAACAGGGTCAAGAGTCCAATCGGCGCGTGCGTAAGTGGCTCGGCTCTGTGAAGACAGCCAAAGGCGGCGGCGGGGGCACGGGTGGTGATGCCTCCCTGCGGGTCACGTGGTCGGAGCTGGTTTCCACTGAGAGCAAGGGGCGCTGGTGGAGGGTTGGCGCGGCGTGGGCCGGCCGAGGCAAAACACCTGGAAACGGCGCGGCAGGGGGAGGTGGCGGCATAATCGGTGGTGGCGATGGCGGTGGTAAGGGCGGCACGAACGGTACCGCTGGGGTCGTCAGCGGCGGCAACAATAGCGGGGATGTGGAGCTGCTGGCTCTGGCCGCGCGGCAGCGTATGAACACCGACGTGCGCCGGTCGGTGTTCGTCGCGATCGTCGGGAGCTCAGATTGCGAGGATGCCCTCGAGAAGATTCTGAAGCTCAATATGAAGGGGGCACAGGAGAGGGAGATCGCCCGGGTCATCGTTGAGTGCTGCAGTCAAGAAGAATCGTTCAACCCTTTCTACGCTCACCTCGCGGAGCGGGTTTGCGACCGGCAGCCCAAGCTGAGGTTTGTGCGTGTTCATTACTTGCTTGGCTGCAGTGTGTGTTATGAGCCCCTCCCGACTGGTGGTTCCTTTACTTGAATAATGTTTTGCTTGAGGGAAGAGCTGTAAGGCGAACCAACCTCAAATCGTGGCGATGTGTTGAGCGGGGGCCTTGCCGTTAGATTCGTGGTTATTCTAGCATATACTGCAGAAAAACGGTCGGTGATTGGAATCCTGCGATGCGCCTGGGTGCCCAGCCTGCGGCAGTGGACAGTGAATGGCGTTGGTACGGCCCACCACTGTGGTAGGAGCAACCGGTTCTGTTGGCGGCTGCGGGTTTGTCTGCCATTTCTCGCATTTTTTCCTTGATATTTGTCGCATTATTTCCATCACCTGCCCTACCCCGCCCCCACCGACCCCCCCCGCATACTTTCGCGTGCGTACAAACCATCGTGAACTGTCCCGTGCGTACAAATCCACCTGGGTGTGAACCTCGCAAAGTTGAACGCAGCTACTGCTGTACTGTACCTGCTTCCGCGAGGGACTATATAATTGGCTTGAGTATTGACTATCGTCATTACCAGGTATTTATTGTCGTGCGGTCATTCTGCCCTTGTTCCCTTCATCCATCCGTGGCGTGGCACGTCTTCACGATTCCCCGTGGGAACGATTCTTCTTTTTTCAAGATAACGCATCTCCGAATTTTAGCCCCTTTTAACTATTTGTGTTTTCGTCCTCGGGGCGGCAGATTCACGTTTCAAGTTGCGTTCTGGGACGCGCTGAAGACACTCGAGGAGGGGGCGTCAAGACGAGCGGGGAGCCTGGCTCGCCTCATGGCTCACCTCGTCATTCGAAAACAGCTATCCCTAACGGTGCTCAAGGTGAAGGGTTGTTTGGCCGTGTGACGGCAACAAGCGAGGCTGCCGTTGTCGGACTCAATTTCTGCCTCGACCTTTTCCTCATTTCTCTTCGGTGCCCATGTCACGTGTACGATGCTTCGCAGGTTGGATTTTTTGGTGCTGCGTTTTCGAGAAACGCACAACTGGTATGTAGACTTTGTCAGGACATGGTATATTACGCGCAGCGAATCTGGTCTGGGTGTGCTCATATCTGCCACGGGCTTTGCTATTTTCAGCTGTTGAGAGCGGTACGCGTTGCGCCCTTGGATCGCTGGAAAGGGTGGAATGGCAACGCCGTTCCCGCGTGCCACTCTTGCTGACTCGCATTTTCAATAACCCTTGGCTCGTAGCGCGCCGACGGCCTCTCTCGAGGTTTTGTGGTACAACCGAATGGGCGTCAGGTCGCGTTTCCTGAAGCAGCCGTTCTGTAGTCTAGACGACTAGACTATTTGCTGAGCGTGCTTTTTACCGTTTATCTCCGTCAGCCTTAACCTGTGGCAGTTTATGGGGAACACTGAGCCACTTTTTCGTATTTTCCTCTTGGGGGTAATAGCGAACAAAGGATAAGCGTATAATATGCACGAAGCAACTCCTTGCGGCGCTGCTTCGGTAAACCGAGAAAACGATCCAAACCTACCATCATCATGGACCCCTTCCATCCGCAACCTTGCCCTCCACAGACGGTCGAAGTACAGGAGCTGTCACCGAGCGGACTCCTCCTGATGCGAGTGTTTTTCCACGAGATCATCGCAGCGGGAGACGATGCCTCTTTCATGGAGGTATGCATCGTCGTGCTATCCTCACAGCCCCAATTTGTTTTATGGCATGTCGGATGTGCGATACTGGGGGGAAGGAGGGAGGAGCGGGAAGTGACTCGAATTCATTTTTTTTTTCATTGAAGAGCTATCCGCAGATTGCTGGATGGACGCCACACGTAGGTGTTCCTTCGCGACAGACCGCACGCAATCTGATGTTCAAAATTCAAAAGTCACGGGGATCTCCCCTCCAAATACCGGTACATCGTACAGGTACAACGCAATATCCCAGAACTACACGCTTACTGAGGTATAATATTCAAAGGACAGTTTTTCACGCGTTTGCCAGGTGTTTCGGCGACTCGCGCGACCGACAGGAATGAAAGAAGGAGGCGGTCATTCAGCCGCTCGAGACAACACCCTGGTCTTTCTCCGGGGGCACCTGGGAGCGGCCCCCGGCAGCTGGGATCGCCCCAGAAAGAAGGCGTTCCGAAAGCGGGTGAAGGGGGCGTGTCGACTCATTGAGGCTATCGTGACGTCAGAGGAGCTCGGATGAATAGACACTGGCTAAGTTACCCCAACAGCAGCGCTGAGAGTGACAGCGGTGGTGGTGGTGGTGGTGGTGGTGGTGCACTTGTGGGATGTTTTATGTTGTGCACATAGCTACCAGTATATACTTTAAGAGCCATTGCCACGGTTGACACGGATGCGTTCGTGGGCGATTACGCCCGCAGCATCGCAGCAAAGGTGTCGAACTCTGAAGGAGTGGCGTAGGGATGCACGCTCTCGGCGCGATGGGTCGGTGTGTATCCGCTCGTATCAGTGCGTTGACGATGCATTTGCTGCCGCCGTGCAATGCGCTGCTCGGTTGCTTTGACGTATGCATGCGGCTTTTGTCTTCGAGAATATCGAAATGTTGAAACATATTCCAAAAGGTCTTGGAAGTATGAAGGGATGTCGGTGGCAAACGGCCGCGATTCGCTTCCAGCTTCAGCCGCATGCTTATTGATGTCGGGATCAATCTGAGTTATTTTCTGTTAGGCGGCGCTTTCTTGACGCGTTTTCCCGCCTCGCCCTCGAGGTTATTTGTGGATTCCGCCTTCTCAAAACCGATAAGCACTTGGCGCAGTCTACATAGGCACGAATGAAAACAAGTCCGGAGTTACACGTGTGTATCGATAGGCAGACAACATTGCTTGGAGAAAATCCGAGCGGCGGACCCACTGCTCGCGGCTTTAAAGCTCCCATGGATGTGAGTTCCTCGCTTCGGCAGGGCGCGTGGTACGGTGTGGGTGCGGGCGTCTTCTCCAGGCGTAATCATAACATACTGTACACTCGGCCAGCTAGGACGGCTGAACAGCAAGATGTAAACTGCAGGTTTCTGGTGACGATTCATCGCATGCTGTCCGCGATCGAACGAATGCATGTGGTCGCTCGTGATTAGCCCTCGTTTCTTTGGAGGGGACGCGCTCCTAGAACGTGTGACCCTGTGCGATATCGCACCTAGCACCTAATATGGAGCAATCGTAAAATGGCGCTGTGGCGCAGGGAGAGGGTGCAACAACGGAGGGCAGACTTCTCCACACCGACCCGCGATACTTGCGCTTTGACAAAGGGCAAGCAGCACAACAACCCGTTCGAGTCCGCTACTTAGTACTGTGATTCAACCTCCACAGCGTGTTGTGTACACGGAAATCTTCGGGTCAATTAGTCCAGCCGCTTGGGATGGTGACCGCGTTTTTGTGGAAGTCACTCGCCCGATGTCCCCCCTGAGTCACGTATACAAATCCCTACGTAGAGCAATTAGATAAGAGCAGTGCTATGCTTAGGTAGAAGATGGAGGTCCAAGACGTCGGTGTTGCGGTATGATGTTGTCGCCCCCACGGTCGGCACGGAGATGTTGGAGGCGCTTTCAGGCGGAACGGCAGTGCTCCATTCTTATTAACGTTTTCGACGCCGTCTCTGCTTTTTTAGCCGGAAGGTCCGGATGGATTAAGTACCCTCCTGGTTTTCTATGCATCTCCATACTGCTGCATACCGCGCTTCAGGACTGGCTAGAGTTATGGCATCCCCGTTTCCCTATTAGTTGTTGTGGAGGCGCTACCTGTTCCTGTTGAAAATAGGAACCACTCGTCCCTCTCTTGTCAGAAGACATCCGGGCGAGACAAGAGCTATTTGTTAAGGCATTAGTCTGTTGGGCTACTGGTAAAAGGTTAACCAATCGCCTACCCAAACTAAGCCTTATAACAACACTCTCCCCTCCTTCTGAACAGCGGGGTCTTTGGTCGGCCGGATATTCGGGCGGACCTGTCAAAACCACCAGGCTGTTCCTATATTATTTGGGGGAATCCAGAAGTATTTTCAGGTTCGACATCGGGAAGTTTCACTTTTTCTTAAAAAAAGGCTTGTTATTGTGGGTACGGTGAGATTTGAACTTCCGACCTCAAACCCATGGTCTCCCAATGACGCCATATTAAGGTATTTTAGTCTGTTGGGCTATGTTGTAGTACTGCGGGGACACGCACGTATCACCCTTCAGGTTTGCCTATCTAGCACAGGCCTCGCGTTGCCACTCACTTGTAGTTTCCCTTTGTAGAAGTTTGTTGTATTATTGATCTTTGCCGAAGCGGATGGAAAGCGTTCTGACAGAGTGGACGACTCGTCTCTTGACTCGTCCCTAGTTTCCCTATACGCAAATGCCATCCAAGTACTAGGTAAATCCCTTTTCCTCTATTTCCAAATCTTGGAACCTAGACCTTTGCTGGTTTCCAGCACAATACCATAACACTAGCCCACCCTGATGTCCGGAATATGCAGAAATATGAAAGATTCGGGGAAACACCGGTTCCACGAACTAAAACATGAGTCGAAGATGCGGCTCCTCAAAAGCCACTCCCCTCACCTCTACCCTGTGAGGCTACGAAACCTCAGGAAGAATGCTGAAACAGAAAAAAAGGGAATCCCGAAATCCCGACCGTAATGGCGTTTCCCTTTGTAGAAGTTTGTTGTATTATTGATATTTGCCGAAGTGGAAGGAAAGCGTTCTGATAGAAAGGGCGACTCGTCTCTAGACTCGTCCCCTAGTTTTCCTATACGCAAATGCCATCCAAGTACTACGCAAACCCCTTTCCTCTATTTCCAAATTCTGGAACCTAGGCCCTTTCAGGCTTCCAGGGCAATACCATAACAGTCAGCCACAATATATCGCCGAGTGGGTGGTGATGATTACAATAATATCCGTCCCCCCCCTCACAATTTTAGGAAGGCATTACTACTATAATAGTAGTACGTTATCGCGTCGTCTGTGTCCGTGTTTGTTTTACACATCAACAACGAAGAGGCGGGTACTATTAATATTAAAATCTGTCAAATAAAGCTGTCACGCTGCTCCACCGCTGGCTTGCAAAAAACGGAAACCTCTTCACAGCGCTTATCGAAATGCGACAAAGTTGGGCGACTATAAATAATACTGTGAGGACCGACGACGTACGGGACATCACGCCTTTTAAGCGCATTGTGCTCCCAATCCAATCCCTTAGATCTTAATATCAAGGCCGTCATTTTTAAAATGGTCATGACACAAGCTACGAAAGAGGTGCGCCAGTTATTTCCTGAGGCTCTTTACTTTAGGAGCTCTGTGCTTCATCCACAAACTGATTGGGAGTAAACTAAAAGAGCGACCCGCTTAAAATGAACATGGCCTAAGCATGCAAACATTGATTGTTGCGAAACAAGAATGACACCCCGACGATTTTGGGTCAAGGAGACCCGTCATTCAGAAAACAAAAACGCCAAAAAGTGCAACCTCTATCGTAGCACGCGCCTCATCAGAAACGCCTCGTTAATGTGCTGTGTAGGGTGGCGTCACGCGTCGTTCTAAATCTTGAGTAGCGACGTAAGGAGTACAACAACAGGTAGGTCTATCCCGCACTCGAGATGCTGCCACTTCCATCGTCATCAACACGACCACAGCTAGTTCTGGAAAATAGGAGGCAGTTAGGGAAAGACAGAGCCTGCCAACTAGAGGTTTGACCCTCCGGGTACCCGCCACGAACGGGTACCCGCCATATTTTGGACCTCGGACCCTACCCTACCCGCCGGGTATTGCCATTTTAACGATCAGGTACCCGGCTACCCGCACTTGTGCCGGGTGCCCGGGTACCCGGCAACATTTTGGCATTTGTTCTTCTTGTTTCAGTAGCACGAAGATTGGAGATAGAAGAGCGGAGGCTATCATGCAAACCGCTGTTCAATACCATAATACTCACAGCAACAAAGAGTGTATGCTTTCGGCTCGATACCCAAGCCGCCTGATCTTGTATTCTAGTGTACGAAACCCTTGCCTACGCATATTACTTGAAATAAGCAAAAAATAACCGGCGCACGAAAAAAAGAGCGAAACGAGATAATCCATGGACCACAATAATAAAGAGCACACTGCAGCAGTATATATGGATTCTCGCAAAAACGTGGTCACTCACACGTTTGCGTCTGAGCTCAGCAGGAGCCCGGGCACTCGCAAAATGTTATGGTACTGCCTTGTTAGACGGTAATTACGCAGTAATTACCTACGGGATCGTATTCGTATTACTTTGGAGGCATGTCTGGATAGGAAAACAGGGGGTTCACAGGGCGAGGCAACGAGCCCTCTGTTTAGTCTCGTCGTGACGAAACGGAATAAAGGTTATATTCTTCTATCTCTCTGAACAAACAACACGCGTGAGTGGCAACGCGATGCGCTCGTAGGCAAACCTGCAGAGGATACCTCGTGTCCCCACCTTGATCATAATAATTGCCGTCGTCAGCAGGACGGCTCGCCGCGTGTGACTAATTTTCGAGGCACCATTTTGGCGACGGGAGCCCGCGCTTCGAGCGCCGCTCCCCTCAGCCTCGACGTTAATAAGACGTCTGGGGCCCGCGCTTCGAGCGCCGCCCCCATTGCCTCCCCGTTAATACGGCGACGGGTGCCCGTGCTTCGAGAGCCGCTCCCCAAAGCCTCGTCGACGTTAATAGACATCGGGGGCCCGCGCTTCGAGCGCCGCCCCCCAGAGCCTCGCCGTTAATACGGCGACGGGAGCCCACGCCTCAATCGCCGCTTCCCTAAAACATGGCATGGGAGTCTGCGCTTCAAGCGCCTCTCCCCTACGCCACGTGCCGTCCAGTACAACTCCTGCTGCGCCTGCGCGGGGGAGAGCCGTCAGGGGTATCCGTGAAGGGATAGGGTCCAACGGCAAGGGCTTTGTAGGGGCCCGTCCAGTTGAGCGGAAGTTTGGCCTTAAGAACTTTGGCATCCGTGTCAGCTTTCGCGCCCTGGCGGATGGTGGCAGCCGTGTTACACACCCAAACCCACCCGCCCACGGCGAATTTGGGAACCGAGCGCAGAGCGTCGGAAAGGACGGAGTTTCTGCGGTCCACGCGGGAAACTGTGAGGGCATGGTGCTCGCGCACGATCTCATACGACTGGTGCTGCGGTCGGTCGCCAGGTCACAGTAGGCGAGGTGGTTGCGGGCCAAACTCTGATGTCCGGCGACCCCGGCGCGGTCGAAAATAGCGAGAGAGAGACGTGGGAGCCTACCCATGTAGACTTCGTTGGGAGCTAAACCGGTGGCGGCGCTGACCGAATTGTGGTACGCACATTCGACGTGTTGGTAGCTGTGTATACCAGTTATCCTGGCGCTCGTTGACGACAATGGCCAGCATTTGGGCCATAGTGTGGTTCACGCGCTCCACACCACCATTACCGTTCGGATGGTAGGAGCTAGTGGCCAGTTTGCCAACGCCGAGGAGCTTGTGGACAGCGTGCGAAAGCTTGGAGCAGGACTGGAGACCGTTGTCCGAGAGCAGCGCGGGTATCCCCAGAGGGGGATGTACCGATTGATGAGGATTTTGGCCGTGCCCTCAGCGGCGAATTCGGCTGCAGTTACTGCGAACATGTCGGCCCGACGGCTGAAGCGATCGGTGAAGAGCAAGATGTAGGTGTTAACTCTGGGTGTGACCGGAAGAGGGCCGAAATAGTCGACGCTGACGGCAATTCCGGGTCCTTCGGGCAGGGGCATCGAGATGACGTGCCAACGGACCGTCAGTCGCGATTTTTTCCGTGTTTGGCACTTCAGGCAGTGGCGAAGCCACCTCCGGGTGCAGATATTCATCCCAATCCACCAATAAAACCGTTCGAG
>JAYJME010004366.1:0-11012 GCA_036873775.1 Costaria costata
GGTCCCGTCCAGCCGTGCAAACGCCCCCACAATTGGTCGCCGAACGCGAAAATGACCCTAAAAATGCGAAATACAGCAGTACGCGACAGATGTTAAGAATATGATCCTTAAGAATTTGAGGCTGAAATTTGGGGGGGGGGAAAATAAGAAGTTGACCTCTTTGTACTGAAGTTAGTGTGGGACACACCCAGTCTGACGTAAGAATCCCAGTCTGGCCA
Organism: Costaria costata; assembly: GCA_036873775.1. Classification (NCBI taxonomy): domain Eukaryota; class Phaeophyceae; order Laminariales; family Agaraceae; genus Costaria; species Costaria costata. The sequence goes on from JAYJME010004366.1 coordinate 219, forward strand.
AAAATAAAAGATTCTTAACATCTGTCGCGTACTGTAGACCAAAACTAAATTCGCTTGCGACGAAAAACACCGAAAACAATGTTTTGCCTACGGCAATAGAAAGAGGCCGCACCACGTTGTCTACGGTCTCTATCACCTACCTACAGGTATACCGTAATATTCCGAGTAAACGCCCCCCGGGGCGCTATGATATTGCAGGCGTAAAACGACGCCAGGGTGTGTTTTTTACTGTGTGGCCGGGGCGTTTTCTGAAAAAACGATTTCCGACATTATGTCGCCCCGGGGCGATACAAAACAACAAGAAAATTAGCACACACCTCTCAGACGCACACAAGAGTAACAGCACAGCAGAGCAGTGTTCGATATAGCTTGTGTCTCAACGAACTTATGTAGATACAAACGATGGTTGCGTCGGATTACATGACGGGGTATTGCAGAATATTAGAGTTTGCGAATGGTACGCGGAATATTCTGTGGGTCCTTATGGGTTGTTCCTAGGACCGCCCTAGGAAAGGTTTGGTATTTGTCTTGTGGTATACCTGGTATCAGGGATTCAAGTCATTGGGGTGGTTTGGAGATGCGCGTGTGAGTTCCACAAGCTCACTCCGCCTTTCTCCACCGTTCTCCCATTCCTTGTGCCTGTTTACCAACTCCGGGACAAGTTGATAAAGACAGCCATACCCCATATTTTTCACACTGTGTGTTGCAGCAGCCTGAGACTGGCCTGCTAGGAGCGTTATTATTCTTCGGATATCCTGTTCTATCTACAGTAGTACGTTAACGACCTTGGATTGAACGGGTAGCTATGTCCAGTACGAGTATAGGAGACCGAGGAGAGGCCCCTGCACATACATGAAGACGTGTTGGAGATGATGAGATCTCGAATCATCAGCCAAGACCAGCGATTTCAGGAGGCGGAAGAGCGGCTGACCAGAGGTGCCGCCCGAGGAGAGGGCGAATCCAATTATGGGATAGAAGAACAAGAAGATCACGGTGGAGTCCGTGCTGGTGGGGGTGTATCGTCGGCCCGCGGTGATGTACTGTAGTACAGTACTGTATAGTAGACGAGACTAGAGAGGAGTTCGTGGAGAGCTCAGGTGTTAATGTAGGACCGCGCGAAATTAGCAGCGTCAAGCAAGCTGTTCCTAAATTCAGCGGTAATCCGGAAAACTATCCAGTTTGGAGCAAGCACTTGGAAGCGTTTGTTTGGATGAGTGGGTGCTTGATTTCCCTTGTTGCTGACATAGAGGCAGCTGTAGGAGACACGGCTAAGGACACGCAGTATTTCTTGTCGCAAGGCTTGACTCCTTCACACATCAAGAGAGCACGAAGCGCATGGAAAACTGTCTGACCGAAAGCATGACTGATACTGACCTGTTGGACAGAGTGTTTGCCACGCAATCGCCGAGCGGCGCTTGGAAAATGCTTCGTGATTGGCTTATGCCGATCAAATGCTTCACAGGTCAAATGGTCGGATGGCCTTGATGCGGTGCAGATGGAGAAGGGTGAAGAGCCCATGAAGTTTTTCAGTCGCGTACTAGACAAGATAGTCGGTATTCTGTCTTCGCTTGGTGGGCCGAAATCAGTAGTCGAAGTGAACCGTAAACTGGTAACACTACTCACAACGGACTATGAAGTGGAACAACGCACCCTGATGTACCGCGATGAAATCAGTCGAGCACAGGTCGAGAGCATCGCTCGCCAGAGACACCTGAGACGACCTTTATCAGCGGGTGGTAACGTGGGTCAGGCGCTTCTGACGGGAGTACAGGGTGGTAGCGGTAGTAGCGGGTGGAACCGAAACAACCGAACACCACGTAACAGCAGTAACAGCAATAACGGCAGTAACAACAATAACAACAATAACAGCAGAGCAGTAACAACAATAACAACAATAACAGCAGCAGTACCAGCTGCAACAACAGCAGTAACAAAACAGCAGTAATAACAGTGACATTCCTAATCAGCGTACGACTTAGTGAGAGGAAAGTGTATTTGCTGTTTAGAACCTGGGCATCGTTGGTGAGAATGCACCCCCGCGCCAACACACGCAGATGAAGCAGGTACAAATGGGCAGACCAATGCTGGCGAGAATGTATGCTGCCTTGCGCGTGTATTGCTGGAGACGGGTAATTGTTTGTGTAAGGAGGAGCCTAGCGAGAACACAGCAGAGACGTGGGTCGCAGATACCGGTGCAACGTATCACATTAATCGATCGGCTAACATGATGCGCGACATCCGACCAACGAATGACAAGGTTAGGGTAGGCGACAGTCGCATGATCGATATCGTGGGATACGGTACACTAACGGGTGTGTTCCGAGGGAACTTGACTGCTAAGCTGTTAGAAGTAGCTTTCGTGCCAGATCAATGGTGCAGTCTGTTCTCACTGATGACCGCGCACAGGCGTGGTGTAGGGTTCAGAACCGAGGAGAGTGACATGTGCATTTCTCGTGTTGCTGGCAGGCTCAGGTTTGAAGAAGATGGGTCTACCTATTCTGGCTTCGGTTGCAGAATTGAACCTCATGACGACTTCTGTGTAGCGCCCCTAAGTGTAACCCCCAACCCTGCAAAGGAAACCTCCAACCCCCTGTGAATCACGTGAACGTTGATGGCGATTTCCCCCAGACGTTTCAAGTGATAGCCCCCAGCAGTGATGCTCCGAGTGGGAATGCAGTGGACGCTGTAGAGTTTTCAGCTCGTGTGCTTGCCATTGATTCACCCCCGAGGGTTGAGGTTGCGAGGTAGGACAACGGGGGGGCGGTCTGCGGCGGGGAGTTTGGGGAGATCTAAAAACAGGTTGCATGACCGAGGATGGTGTTGCCTGGAATGTTACGGATATCAACTACCCGCGTGACTCTTCGCAGATGCCCGCGCAAGCGTGACTCTTCGCAGATGCACGCGCAAGCCAACAAGGCGGTGGCAACGACGGTTAAGACCTGGCAGGCGCCGCCGGGTAAAGGGGCGACGCCGACGCTCCCGGGGCTACCTGACCTGGGAGGGACGCTGGAGCTTGGTGACGCGTCTGAGCCGGGAGGGACGCTGGAGTTTGGTGACGCGTCTGAGCCGGGAGGGTTGCTGGAGCCTAGCGACACATCCAAGCCGGGACGAACGCTAGAGAGCCAAGAGTCTGAGCGGGGAGGACCGGATGACTCTGTGTCCGCCACGACGACTCCACTACCGGTTTTGGGTAAGATAACTCCCCACCACCGCCGTGCGTTGTCCAGTGATAGGGAAGCAGGACCGCGCGATGGTGACGAGATCCGGGAGGGAAGGGCGAGAGTGGAGACGAGGGCGCTCAACCAGGAAGCGGCAGAAGGCTTGATCAGTCTGATCGAGCCCGATGGAAGAAACCGTATATCCATTGCGCTACTGGCACAGCAAGCGGCAGGTCGTGAGTCGGCCAAGCCGCCAGATCGATCTGTCCGAGCGGCGGAGCAGACACCAACAGCGGACTACACGACACCTTCGTCGAGGCACTCAGGTGCTTGGGCAGAGGAAATGTCTTCGGAGTTTGATGGACTCGAGGCTGATGGGGTATCGTTTGAGAAGCCTGAGATTGCGGCGGGGAGTATTGTCAATAGTTCCGACGTGTCTAAGGACAGTATCGTCGAGAACTCGAATTCGCGTGCCCTTGTTGAGAGAGGCAAGGCGCGAAGGCGGGCATAGGGGTAACGTCAAGTAGAGAGTAAACAATTTCAACTGCGTAGTCATCACTGTTCGATTGCGTAGTCATCACTGCCTAGGTAAGTTGCAAGATGTAGTAGCGACTGATGCAGGCTACGAGTAGCACGGCTGACTGTGTTGAAGTGCTGACTGTGTTCAAGCCGCTGACATTTGGTTAAATAGCGTGACTGACTGTGTTCAAGAGGTGCGATCTGTTCCCCAAAGTCCGATTTTGGGTGGGGTATAGAGCTCCTCAGGTGAGAGAAGCCTCGGAAGCGTCAAGGTGCAACCACACCGTGCCACATGCGTCCATGAAAAAATTGGGATGTGTCTTCGACTTGTCCTCGGAGGCGAGAAGCCACCAGTCCCGAGAGAAGCAGAGACACCGAAGCAGCCGCAGCGGGAGACACGCCAGCTGTGCCTGCAACGACATCAAGGCCCTAAGGTCATCGCAAACACAGCCATGCACCCCGCTGCACCACCAAAGACACATGAGCACGAACCAAATCGCCACTTCCCTCGGACTACGTTGTAACTGTATCGAAATATCACTCGGGAACACCACAGAGAATATCCATCATAGAGAGTTTATCCAAGTGGTGGGTTTCTGGTCGCGGGGATCATGGGTACCCCCCCCCAGACGGGACGAAAGGGATTGTCACCGTTGTGTTGGTCGGAGGCCGTTGTGCGATGTCTTTCGAACATCTATCTGACCCTAGGTGTCACTCTGCTCAACGATAACAATGTGCATCTGTCTCTGTCATGTGTAAACATCGTGAAGCTTTCTCCTCGCTATCCCCGTCCATGGGCCCGGACTAGCGCTACGGTGAGGATTATGTTGTATCAATTTTCACAACCATGTTTAGGCCACTCGGGCAGCAACGCGTTACCTCTCTCCAAATGATATTTATTTTTCGCTTTTTTGGGTCACCGCAACAACCAATGTCAAGGTGTATGTGTCTTGCGAAACCTAAACGCATGCCAAATGTAACCGTAACTCAAACAAGTAGGGTGGTCACTCTTCTTCCGAGTGGCTCTGACCGGCTGAAGAAAAGGATCACAACGTGCCCCCGCTACAGTAGCACCAGTCTCCGTCAACCCCTGAAGGAAGGGAGCATCCAACACGCTAGCGCGGCGATGCCCGGGTACAAGGCAGCAGTGTTTCGGACAGCCCAGAGGGGTGGGATGTTTGAGCAGCTAGGTCAGATGACGAAGCGTCTGGCATCGAGGAAGCGAGTAAGCAATACGCCGTTAGAGCGATATCAACATCCCGCGATGGACCTCAAGGGAGCAGGGTACCAGCGCTCAGGAGGGCGCATTGATACTAGAGTCAAGTAGGGGGCGTGCGAAAGGAGAGAGAACCAGCTCTGAAAGAGTAAGCAAATATGCCATCTGCAGACAAGGAAGTCCTGTCAGGCACGTCCCATCCTGGAAATTCCAAAAGCTCGCTCAGCGTTGAACCAATCCCGACCCCTCAAGTATGATGGCAACGAGGGATTTATGTTAGAGGAGATCAATATATTCGAGATACAAAACTCGGCACCGAACCTTCCGAAAGAGATAAATGTGCGGAAAGGCATGTCTACCGGCGTCGCACACAGTGATGTCTGTGGCTCGAGTTAGGTTCTGGCGGATGTAAGAGGCCTTTCGGGCCTAACCTGAGCTCGAGGTGCCGGTCAATACGGATATGTTTTTGCTTTTCTACTAGGAGGCCGAGCTTCACGTGGAGCTTTTCAGTAAATTACGAGGGCAAGTGGCCCGATACAAGAAATACGAAAATTGAGAGAGGACGACGAGGAAACGTTGCCCCAGCAGGGGCACGAGGATACGAGTATGGCCAGTCATGGGCGTAGACAGTCGGATCCGCTTGACGTTAGTATCGTGATGGCGCTGGAGGACGGAATACAAAATGAATGCTGATATGCATGGGATAATCAGCTCCCAGCAGTCAGTCCCAGGCTTCAAGCCTCATTGCAACAACTATGGTATAGATGTAGACGTCACCTACGAAGCATAAGGGACTAGGTGGGGCTTGTTTTATGACCTGCAGCCCGCCTCGCGGCTCACTCGAAACTCGATCCAAAGCCATCGGGGGGACAGACAACAAGGAGATCACTTGACCAAAACGAAGGGTTTGTTGGCCAGCACCGACACCCTTCCGCCCCTTTGCTAGCTCCTTCAAACTCATGTGCGGCCGACCATTCGCTTCGCCACCATTCTTATTGGGCCGCCACCGTAGTCATGCTATACACTGTACTCAATAGTGCTATCGTACCTTAGAGTTACCTGGTATGATGTGTGTGTTCTTCACATTAAACCGTTCTTCTACTCGTCGACATCCAGCCCATCCATTGTCCGTGCTGCTTCTTTACCCTAGGAGAAATACATAGAACTGGCTACGGACCACCAGCCCTTTGTTTATTTATTCGTACCAATTCGGGGTTTATGCTTCCACTCCAGAACCTTTCCGCCTGTCTTGTCACCACGGATTAGACTATCGCGATTTGTTAGTATTGGAACGCCAATCCAACATTTTCGTCTCCCTCGGATGTGGAACATCATTGCTGAATACAATTCGCATGAACCATTTACATGCGTTACATACATCAATTCCAAGCATCAAGATACAACTCGTAGAGCACAACGATCCCACGCTGCTATCCCTAGTCGGCCTTCGACGTTGTGCTGATCTGTAGTGACCCTGTCTGCTGGCTGCCATGCGGTCTCTCGTTTTCAACGGAGCAGGTATCAGGCGGCGAAAACGACGAACCGCGGTGGGTAATCGCCCAGATTCGACAATCGGACTCCTTTACGGATGGTGTCGACAGGCAACGCTCGGTGGAGGTTGAGTCATTGGTCTGCACCGCTGGCCAGGACTGGAGGGTGATCAGCTCGCCATCCAGGGTGCAAGACTGGACATGTGACCGAACAGAAAAATTGACCTGATCAGCAGCTACCATTGCTAAACGTTTGATCAAACCTGACAAGTAGTGCGAATGTTGAATCAACCCTCTGCGAGATAAAAACCGAGGCATGGACCGGGGGAAAGGGAGACATGTGTAGACGAACGGCTGGTTCAGATGGTCGCCAAGCGTAGACCACACGTATGAGCTGGAACCTAAAAATGACCATAAACCGAAGAAGAATAACCATACATACTTCGTATAGGAATAAGATGTTTTCCATAGGGAAGGTTTGGGCTGGGTACCTCTTAGCGTCCCCTTCCTTTCAAGGGGATACTAAATTAAATATTCAGAACCCTGGTCTGTGCGATTGCCAACTGGCAGTATGGTCTATCTTGCCTCACTGCCCCTCCCGGCCTCCATGCGCTCTCGCTACTACCACCACGACGGTTCCTCCCGATAGGCGAAGCTGATTGGCATGGCTCTCAGAGCGCCGAAGATGGCTCTGCTTCGGTCATCTGCGGCTGCTCTAGTCTCGACGGAAGAGAAACATCCGCGGTCAACGCCTTGGAAGGCGGTGAGGGCGGCGAAGATGGCGGCGGCGGAGGCGGCGGTAGCGGCGGTGCAAGCCTGAACCATCGCGGTGTACACCAAACCGCGAACATTCGGGGCATACGTCGCGCCGCCGTTGTTCCGGCCGCTAATGGGACCACCTATGTTTCGGAGGATGACAGCTCCTGTTCGGGCACAGGGTGCGTGGCCCAGTCGTTGTTGCGTGTTTGGTTGGGAGGGGGCAGGGGACACGTGGCACGATAGGGATTAGCCCGTTGTGGCCAATAATCTTATGGTTGACGGGGCTCAGCAATTGAAGAACTACCCCCATACCTTTTTATTTTTATGTTTGTTTTTTGTTATATACATATATATAGCCTGCGTCAGGGACAGTCGGCCATCTTAGCTGTTTGGTCATCTCTGTTACTCGGTTACTCGGAGAGCGTTTGGTTGTAGCGAATTACTAAAAGAAAAACTCTGGTTGAGACTGATGCCAGGTTCATTCACTTTATACTATATAGACTTCGCATACTCGTATAAATCTACAAGATCCCCCTTCAGTATGTGGTTTTTCGAGTCTGATTCTACGATAGCCCCCCCCGAAACCAGCTACGTTCTTTAACACATTTTTGATGGCTGCTCGACACGAAGAGGGGTGCTACAAAAAAAATGTTTCCATATATTTTCTTGTTTGCAAAGGAGACTACTATCGAACGATGATGTCGGGGTGGCAAGAGGCGCCGTATTTCAGGAGATGCGGCTTGGAGCTGGTTTCATAACCGGCGATTTCGTTAAAGAAATGTTGGCGGGGCTATCGTAGAACGACTCTTGACTTGATATCCCGGGGTTAGCTATCGCAAGAAGTGTCGTTTTGCGCAGCTGGCGAAACACGCAAGGCCCACCAGCAGTTGAAATTGTGAGGTCTTATCGCCCAAAAAACAACTGAAAGGCCCACCCGATTTGTTGTTTTGTTTTTCAAGTCTAGACCCCAAAACACGAAAGACTTAACGACCAGTCAAACGATATCGGTGCATCTACTGGCTGGTTCAAGCTAAAAATCTAAAATTGCTTCAGCATCGAAATTTCACGCCGCTTTTTGGAGAGAGATGCTGAAAGTTTGCACTCGAGTTCGATGAGACCCTGTCTACCCGTTAATGGACGTTTTTTTTTTTTGTTTTCGCCAGATATTTGGGATTTCGTTTTTTTGGGGATATTAGGGTCTTAAGAATTCGTTATACATGACGGAACAAAACGAACAACACCGGACGTCAAAGGGTTGACAAGGTCTCATAGAGCACGTGTGCAAAATTTTAGCATCCATCTCCAAAAAACGGCTTGAACATTTCGACTTTTGTGCAGCAAACATATCTAATTGGCGTAGTTTAATTACGGGCGACCCTAGTTAATAGAACCTACTGTAGACACCAAAACCTATATATTTCCCCAGTTTTGCTAACAGCATTTTTTTGGTTCTATTCACTGCTGTGGTCCTTCGTAATAAGAATTCTACCGCCTGAAAAAAGCAGCGATACGCAAACGTTTACATGCATGAGCGTAGTCGTCCGCAGCGGAGGACATGCTGCTACAAACCCTCTGTGCGTTTCCCGTACCATATGTATGCACGATGAACGCCACGGTAGGGGCGTAGCTACGTTTGTTTCCGGGGCTCCTCACTCGGGGAGCTCCCTGTCTCATCCAAACGCTGATTGATGTTCATGATAGAGGTGCGTCGTACGCGACCCATGCTACGATAGAGGTGTTGTTCCATGATGTTGTTTCTGGGGCTCTTCACTTTAGGAGCTCCATATCACGCCCGAAAGCTGTTTTTGAGTAAACTGGAAGGGCAGCCCGATGAGCAAAACCCATGGACATAGGCATTAAACAAAATGATATTGCTAAACAAGAGAGACAATCCGACGATTTTGAGTTTAAGGAGCCCCGCCATTCAGAAAAAAAAAAATGCCAAAAAGTGCAGCAACCTCTATCGTAGCACGCGACACGCCTAACACGATGTTTTGTGTGTGTTTTTAACTTGCCAGCATTTCCACCGCTGGGGTGGCGTACCTTGTTATCCTTGGAATGCTGGCGTCCATCTTGCTGCGCTGCGTCTTCTGGGCCTTTAGGAATCTTGTGTGCAAGAGGGCACCCCGACGGGGTGAGGACTGAGCGGGGTCTGTCGGTTGGGAGACCCGCCAGAGTTATCCGTAAGGTGGCTTGCGTTATTATTTGGTTTCGTTTAGGCAGGTATTGCTGCAGTAGTAGTGCCCAGGCGCTTCTACGACACACCTGGTGACTGTCGGTTTTGACGCCGACATTGAGTGAGTGCCATTGACCGCTGTCAGTAGACAAGATCAACGGACCAAATAAAGCTGGATTTGAGTCCGAAGTGCGGTTGATTATAACTTAGATTGATGGTGAAAATGTGTGTGTGTGTTTGTCACGTTGAGGTACGGTAAGCGACAGATGTTAAGAATCTCTTATTTTTGGCCAGACTGGGATTCTTATGTAAGACTGGGTGTGCTCCACACTAATTTCAGTACAAAGAGGTCAAGTTCTTATTTTCCCCCCGAAATATAAGCCTCAAATTCTTAATGATCAGATTCTTAACATCTGTCGCGTACTGTAGTACTATATCTATATGTATATGTATATGTAGATGCTACTACGGTGTAGGTGGGCCGATTTATTTCAGAGGCTACTCGTTTGAGGGCCTCTCTCTATGATACCTCACCGGCACCCTGTGGCTTTGAGAAACAATGAACGGGACATGCATCATCCGACGCATGCCACGATAGAGGTGCACCAGCTTCTTTCTGAGGCTCCTCATGTTAGGAGCTCGCCACCCCACCCAAAAACTGTTACTTAGTAAACGGAAAGTTGAACCCGACGACCAAGTCCCTGGCACAGGTAGGTATGCAAAAGGTTCAGGTAGCAAAAAAATAATGACATTCCGACGATTCTGGGGTAAGGGGTCTCGTCATTCAGAAACAAGAAACGCCTAAAAGTGCAACCTCTATCGTAGCACGCATCGTCCCGATGGACGACCCCGTGCCCCTTTTTTTTTTGTTTTTACCACGGGAGACAGCAGCAGTAACCAGCCCCTCCCCACATGGGCACAAAAGCCTACCATACGAGTACAACAGAGTATCCTATTTGTTTGCTAAAACACATAATACTTACTTATTTATGGTCCTCTGATTACTATTGCACGGTCCCCCCGAAATAGGTGTACGACGAAAAATATTGATAAATACATACCGGTATATATTATAAAAAGAGAATATACACTGCTCGTACGACATTAATTATTTTCCGTCGATGGGCATGTAATTGGCCTTGCGACACCCGGCCCCCGTTTCGAACATTCTTAAATGCCTACCAGGTACGGCACAACGTCATTTTTTTTTTTTTAATGAATCCATATTATTTCAAGACAATTTTAATTTGTTTTCACCTACGAGGAACACGATATATACCTATAGCCGCCTTCTCCACCTTTTATAAAACACATATGGCATATGGTATAGAAAACGGGGCGTTTCTTCGTAGTCATCCTCCAAGTGATCCAGGTTTTGGACACAAATATTTTAGTGCCAGATTTGGACCAGACAAAAGCGAATCTGGTAGGGCATGGGCAGGAGACTGGGCTCACGGAGGTTTCAAGGCATACAGA
>JAYJME010004367.1:0-11012 GCA_036873775.1 Costaria costata
TAGTTAATAGGACCTACTGTAGACACAATAGAACCTACTGTAGACACCAAAGCCTATATATTTCCCTATTTTTGCTATCAATATTTGGTCCTACCAGTATTCACTGTAATAACACCCCCCCCCCCGCTCGGACGAATTTTCAAGCTGATTTCTCGACAACGGAACGGCGAGAGTGCAAACATCAAGCGATATGTCGTTGGAACTCGGCGAGGCCTATAAAAGAAAAACTGCTCGGAAATTCGTCGCTGGGGGATGGGGGATGCCATCTTGCAAATCATGATACCAGGAAGAATACGGTAGTCTAGTCTACTGCCAAGGGTGTGGTTTGTCCTGGGTCTAACCTAAGGTCCAAGCGGTACGCATGTGTGATACTACTACTGCTGAATACTGATTACACGAGGGCTGCTTCTTGCTCGGGCACCTGTCAGGTGAACTCGTCCTAACTGCTGCTACTATCAATACTGCTGCTGCTATTAATAGCTGCTGTGGGTTCTTCTGCTGCATGTATAATAGGCAGCCCAGTGCGAACAAAATAATTGAAGTTGCATACCAGGTATTATTTTGGGTATGATAGCGGTACATTATGGGTCTGTCGGGTCGGGACAGCAGCCTATTAATAGCATGGCAGCTATGCCTCGACAGAGTGCTGGGAGTCGAGATGCAACAAAGCAATGGGCTCCGCTACGTACGAGCTATAACTTCAACGGAGGGGGTCATCGCATCTCCTTCGGGCATGAGGCATAGCAGATATTGATTCGAAGGGTGGCCGCATCTCCTTCGGGCATGAGGCATAGAAGATATTGATTCGAAGGGTGGCTGCCACGCGAATCCCAGGACCCTAAAATAAAAAGCCAACGGCGATGTGGCTGTTTTTACTCGCAAATAACCAAAAAAATATTGCGCGCTCGATCGATCGAACAAGAAGATCCAACAATAAATAGACGAGAGTACGTCGTTGTTTACGAGGGTTGATTGATTACAGCGAACGGGGTTGCCTCCTTTCTCTCTCCCCATGTCAGGCTCTGGCTAGAGTATCACGTCAAGGGGTCAGAGCCGCGAGATGGTATCTATGCTGCGCACGGCGCTCGGCTCTACCACCCAGCGTCTTGGCACAAGAACAGCAGCAGCAAACCAAACCAAACCAAAGAAGCAGCAAACAAGGCGGAACATCAAACAGAACACTTCAACTGGATGGATGGACGATAGAACAAAATATTCAACAATTCTTGACTTACCCCACGGTACGGTAGGTAGAGCAGTATCCTCCCGGGGTCCCCCCTGGCGTGGCTTCCTCCTCCTCGCCAGCGTTGTAGTACTTGCAGGACGTAGGCTGGGGCGAGTTGGCGTGCGAGTTAGCATACTCCATCGCCAGGGGCCGGAACTCAGCGTGTCGCAGCGGCGAAGGCGCTTTACGGGTCCTGAGCGGGCTCCGTGGTGGGCTGCGCTCGCGGGGCTGGCTGCGGCCCCGAGGGCTGCGGTCCCGAGGCTGGCGGTCGCGAGGGCTGCAGTCGCGGGAGCTGCGCTCGCGGGAGCTGCCGTCCCGCAGGCTGCGAGAGCTTCCGTCGAAGCTGAGCCGTTGGTGGGGCTGCAATCGCGACATCGTCGAGCACTCTGCTGCCGCGTAAGACATTTTTCGCAGAAGCGGAGGGTGTCTGGTGGTGCGAGTGCGGCCTGTGTGGTGGGACAAGAGAGCGACGTGCGAGAGAGGAGGGTGGGAAGAAGCTGAGAGGGAGTTATGTGAATAGCGTGTGGTGAGCTAGCTCCTCGCCAAGCGCGCGCAATGTAGCAGTTGTTCCAGGCAGGGGCAAGCTCAAGCCTCGTCGTGGTGGCAACATGCTTTTGTATTACAGTATTTCGACGTAGATTTTCCAGATTTTCGACGAGCAGAGAGAAAGGCTCACCTTGAAAGCGCAGATCACAGCAGCAGCAGGGTAGAGAAGATCACAGCAAGCAGTGTAGCAGCGCGTTGCACTGGCAGAGTGGTTGGTGGATGGGCAGGAGGTCTGCTTGAGTAGTGGGAGGGAGGGCAAGGTGCTGTCTTGCTTGGTTGAGCTCGTAGGTAGTGCGTTGTGGATGGGTGAGCTTGCGTGCTGCTGTTGGTTGTTGGCCTGGCAGTTCTCGAAAAAAATAAAACAAAACAAACAACGATTGGTTGCTGGGACCCTGTGTGACCGGTTGGAAAATCGAGATCGCGGGTCCCTCCAAAACCAAAACGATACCAAAACGACCCAAAATGAATCTGATTTTTAGATTCTTTGATGGATATCATCAGGATACTATCCGGATTTCAGGCCCGCTCGTCACCCTCACGAGTACGAGCAGAGTCGCCTCGGCACATGGCATGACTGACCCCCGCTGCGCCCGGTGCGGCTGTGTGCGGATGCTTGCTGATGTGATGGACACAAAACAATTAGCATACCTGGTGTGCTGGTTTGTATCATTAACTACGAGCTCGGGTCCTGTATACGAGTGTTCGTAAGAAGTGCCACGCTGTAAAATAGAGCGAAAAAGGTGTGTTGAGTCTGAGTGCTGACGGTTTGACGGTTGATCGATTATTTTTTGCATGTTGAATGGTTTCGAAACTCGGCGGGAAACGAGAAACGAGAAGCGCGACCAGAAACGAGCGAGCGGCGCGTGCAGCCGGCGAGCCGATTACACAAGTAGTATAGGTATACTGGAGGTGTGATACGTACCCAGTGCCGGCGTAGTATTTACCTGGTACGTATACTTCTGATCTCTGATCAAATATCTCAACTACTACTACTGTCAAGAGATTTGCAGATTTCGTATACTTCTTCAGCATACGGTACTAAAGATACAGTAGTACAACAAAGCAGTACTGCTGTGTGTAGTATTAATAGTATAGTACTCGTACACCAAGTCGCGACGTACCAGTATAACAACAACAGCAGCAGCAGTACCACAGCCAGTTGTAGCAGTGGTTCTGTTGTCACGAGTTTTGCATATCATACATACTGGTACCGGTACTTGCTTCTGAGCAATACCTGGTGTGAACTGGTATGATACAAGGCATCATTTACGGCGATGTTGTGCGTGTTTGCTCTATTTTGCCACCACAGGTAACGGCTTGTCCTACAGAACATACGACCTTCGAGTCTTGCACCAACGGTACACCGAAAATACTTTCAAATTGTATTGTTACTTTCGAGGACTCGTCATGTGTGAATTATGAATCGTGTTTAACGAGTCTTTTCCTTTCGCATCGTCTCTGACACGATACACAGCAGCAGCAGCAGCAGCAGCAGTTACTTAGTACGAGTAGTGTACGATATACCGGTACCTGGTTCATACAGAAGACTACAAAAGTCTTCTACTTACAGTACTACACAGTACTGCAGTATATATCGCCCAGGGGCTTACCCCAACCTCGATCTAAATCCCCTCCCTTGTTTTCCCCCCGCTAGGCAGTGGTGAGATCCATGCTGCTGTGTTCTGGTGGTCCGTGTGCTCGATGGATAGCTGTGGAGCTCACACATAGAAATAGATCACGCACATGTTTCGCGAGGTGGGATCTGTATGATCTGTATGATCTTCACATGTTGTTTGTTGTTGTTGTTCTCACATTAACTCATCGCCAAAATCAAGTCCGTGGTCACAGGACAGGCTCCAAATGTCGCCAGGTGGGACCTGTATGGTCTGCATGATCTGCACATACATTGTGTTCCGGGTATGATTCGTGTGATTTTGCGAGATCTGCGCATGTATCACGATTTGTCCTGCTACAGTTACTAGTAGTAGCGTGATCTGTAGGATTTAGCATACATATTTTCCTGGGTAGGACGTGCATGATCTGAACATATATATGTCATGTTTGCCGCGTGCGATCTGTGTGATCAGCGGGATCTAGATAACGCTTTCCTAATGGGATCTAGTTGTATGATCTAGATGTTATGCACATGTTTACCATTGTGGGATCTATATGATCTACTGTAGATCCCACACATGGTTTGCCACTTGGTTTTGATCCGTGTGATCTGCACATTTTTCACCAAGTGGTATCTGTATAATCTGTATGATCTGTATGATCTGCACATGTTTTCCGGGTGGGATCTGTATGATCTATGATGTTTCGCCAGGTGGGATCTGTATGATCTGTATGATCTGTATGATCTGCAAGATCTGCATTCGAATGTACTTCGGGTGTGATATGTATGATCTATGTGGGATCTGTATGATCTGTATGATCTGTATGATCTGTATGATCTGTATGATCTGTACGATCTGCATGATGTGCACATGGTTTCCGGGTGTGTGATCTGAACAGTAATATAGTCTACTACTACTACTACTACTACTAATGCTGCTACTACTGAAACATTGACACCGATGCCATGGTTTCCGTTTGTCTCTCGCAACAGCGAAAAAAAATCACGCAAGCGATCGACACGTTCGTTCTTGGCGCACATACCCCTGGGTAGCTGCTTTATGTTATTGATCTCATACATTATTAGTTCATTGCCATATGGTCATATACCGGTATAAAGCAATAATCTAGCCCATGGTCACGGAAAAGACACAATCAAACGAGTCTACAGGTACACGATGGTAGGAAAGTGTGTCAAGACGCTACCCATCTTCTTGGAACGATCACAGCCAATACCTACCCTGGTACTGTACGGCAGTAACGCGGTTTGTTTGGTTCGATGAACGGTCGGTACATCAATCATACTGTAGCGCTGGGTTGATTGGTTGATTGGAGGATCGGAGAACACCGCCGCCTACGTAGTAACCAAAACTGATCATGGTGCCGAGGCGTTATTGTCGATGGGGGGGGGGGGCACGTACCCAGCCCTGCTCGTGGTGCCGAGGCGTTATTGTTGATGGGGGGGGGGGGCGCACGGTCGCGGCTTCTTATTACCGCTACACGAACTAACCCCTACGAGTATCCCTACATACGTCAACTACGCCGACGATCGTGCATTCCCATTTCGGAGGCGAACTGCTTGGAACATAACAGTAGAGTTGGCTTTTTTCCCCAGTAGAACTGCTTGGAACTATGGCGTTGCCTGTTTTTAGCAGTAGTATTGCGGTAGACGTGGGGTAAGTGTTAACAGGAATAAGAGGCAGCAAGCTTGGATCTACACCACTTATTGTGGAGGTTGAACGCAAACTTACACAATCCACAGCAGCTCTGATGTTATTGTTGTATTCTCCACTTGTCTCTCCACCTCAAGTCGGAAGGATTTTACATTTTACGTTGATCGATCTTCTGAACACGCTGTGTCGTCAAAGGTGTCTACCCTCCCCCCCCCCCCGGTACACGCCTCCAGCTTTGTATCGCGCAGGGGGGTCAGCATTCCCACGGCCAATCGTCGATTCTCGTCGATTTTTGCCAAGTTGCACGTTTGACGGCGTCAAGCACAGACAAAAAAATGCCTTTTTGTTTATACCGGGATTCGAACCCCCGACCTCCCCTCAGCAGGGTCGACAGCAGTTTACAAGTTAGACCACAAAACCCCGACATACATATCCATCCTACTGTGAAAAGATAAGCAGCACTCCACGGCTCTCATCATTGCGACCCCGCAGCCGCAGCCGCTACCCTGACCCCACCCGCTGCCTCTTTGGTGGCGTTTCTCGCTCCTTCGCAAGAATTTTCCAGTGTTCCCTGTTCCGAGCCGGTCCAGCACTCGGCACTACTCCCTCGCAGCGATTGGTCGGAGCTTTTCTTGGTGGTACTCCTCTCCGCCTTCTTAGCCGCCAGGCGTTTCTTCGACGTTCCCGGCAACAAGGCGTTGCGCTTGATGATGGCTTGCCGAATCTCCTGTTGTTGCACGGTTTGGGATTGATTTGGAAAACAGCAGAATAGGGGGTCGATCGTGACCCCGTTGTTGAAGCTCGCGCGGAGTCGAGTGTAAACAAACGTGACTTTTGTAGAGAGCGGTTTAACAGGAAAAGCCGGTTGAATCACATATTAGGGCTGCGGCAAGACAGGGAGGGAGGGAGTACGGTTCGTTCTGGTTGCTGCCTAACGCCCCAAGTGCTTTTGGTTCTAGTTGGTTCTCAACGACGCCGCATTTTCCTCTCAGACACGACTGCGCGCCATAAATCTCTGCATCAGGAGATCACTAGCCTAAGCCTGCTGAAACTGTCGCGTACGCTAGTTCGTTCTCAATCTCAACGAGTGTTTGTCCCACAAGTAGTGCGTAACAAGTACGCCAGCATTTCCTCGTGTTCATTTCCATGTCCATTTGGGCGGGCGGTGATAAGTGGCAGCTGCAGAGCTGTTGGCATAGGCCAGAAGTTGTATGCACTTCTCCCCATGGCTCGTCACAATCTACCAATTGTGATCTACTCTGTACGTGTTTTTGTGAATTTAAGAAACGCCAGCTGTGAGATCGATGATTCCGTCGAAACTCATGTTTGCAAGCTGCGGGTTTCTACACCTTACTATACCGGAGTCGTCAGGGTGTTTTGAAACACTGACGAAACAAATGCCCTTACCTGGTCGCGTTGGAAGAGAATTCCAGCGAAGAACGCCGTCTCCGCCTCGGCATCCCTCTCCTCCTGCTCCGCGGTCAGGGCCATCTGTTTGCTCTTCACCCCCTGGGCGGAGTCGAACGCCTTCTCCAGCATCGTGTCCAGCACAAACGCGTCCGCCGCGATGGGGTTGATGTGCTGTGCCTCGAGCTCCCCGGCTACCTGCAACGGATGAATGCAACCGCAAAATAAATGCCAATTATAATTATTATAGCATTCTCTTGTTCATTTTTTTCCTTCTTTCTGAGAACGTTTATTATTAATAGTGGTCGACTTTAAGGCTCATGCTGCACATCAACCATTGTTGTATTGGAGGATGGCAAACATAGTAATTTTTGTGGATAATAACGTTGTTACTTTGACGGGTCCACGCGGGGGCGGGGAGAAGTCGACGGCCGAAAGAAAATTACAAAATTACGCACTTCTGACAAAATGGTTTTTCGTCGCGGTGGAGGGTAGCGTGTTCCAGAGGCAAGGATAAATCATAACTCCAGCAGGTGGGCGTGGCATGGTTCTACTCTTGTAGAGCTACCGTAATCGTTCGAGATCATCACTCGGGGTCGTATGGCGAGGCCAGACGTGGAAGGTGGGCAAAAATACCAGTCAAAACGTGCCAGAGCATTAAAGCATTCATTTTTTCTGGGGAATTTTATGAGTGATCGACGTTGAAGTCATCCTGCACATCAACCATTGTTGCATTGTCGGATGGCAAAACTAGTAACACTAAAAACAATTTGGACTCCAGCGTCTGTTGCGCGAAGCTGCGGCGAAAACA
This sequence comes from Costaria costata, assembly GCA_036873775.1. Taxonomy (NCBI): domain Eukaryota; class Phaeophyceae; order Laminariales; family Agaraceae; genus Costaria; species Costaria costata. The sequence continues at coordinate 7,277 of JAYJME010004367.1, forward strand.
GTTGCGCGACCCGAAGCCCGCGTCCTTCTGACGCCTGCTGCGCTAAACGCTAAACCACAATGACATTTTCGATCCGAAAGTTGCGCCAGTGCAGCAGCTACGTGCCGCACTTCAGCTCATAGCCTACTCGGGGGAGCGGCGGTGAGGGTGCCGCTTGGGGGCGAAGGGCACCGGTTGTTTCTTGCGTGTCTCGTGTCCTCGTGTACCTTCAACTATTCGATACACACGAACTGCATCGCAGCGACAAGTAGTACGGAGACATGAATGACCCAAGGTGACCATGTTATAAATGCCACAACACCATGATGGTCGAGTTACGCCAATCGTGTACACACAAGGGCGTGTACTCAACGAAATGCAAACAGACTCATGCTACGGTAAACGTTTTCTGAGGCTTCTCTTTTCTGGAGTTCTGTATCTCGCCCAAAAACGGAGTTTAACCCCTTTAGAGCCGGAAACGGTTTTTGGGGACAAAACTACTTGGAAATAGTCTGGGATAAGTTTTGGGGTAGTAAAAAGGTTAAGGAGCGTTGTACGCTTAACCATTTCACCACTGCAAACATGACCCCACACTAATTCCAAGTACTTTGCGCCCAAATTTGTTCTAAAAAAACTACAGTTCTAAAGGGGATGAGTAATCCCACGGCCTAGGTATATGAGGAATGCTATTGAGTAGTTATTTACACGAGAAGCCCGGTCAATCAGGAATGTTTCGGCCGAAAGGTGCTATAAGGCTAGCCCTATCGTATATAAGGCATGCCCTACCGTATGTGCTATAAGGCATGCCCTATCGTGTACCCTGGTATATAAGGCTAGCTCTATCATATATAAGGCTAGCCCCATCGTATTTAAGGCTAGCCCTATCGTATATAAGGCTAGCCCTATCGTGTTTAAGGCATACCCTATCGTATGTAAGGCATGTCATATTGTAATAAGGCTTGCCCTATCGTATTTAAGGCATGCCCTACCATATTTAAGGCATGCCCTATCGTATATAAGCCTAGCCTTATCGTATACCAGGTATAAGGCTAGCTCTATCGTATATAAGGCTAACCCTATCATATATAAGGCTAACCATATCGGATATAAGGCTAGCCCTATCGTATATAAGGCTACGTAGCCTTGTCGTGTACCAGTATATATAAGGCTAGCTCTATCGTATTTAAGGCTAGCGCTATCGTATTTAAGGCATGTCCTATCGTAGCAGGCGTCAAGAAGAGTGCAGCGGGTGTAGTAAGCTCTTACTCACCTCCTGCCAAGCCTCCCCCACCCTGAAATCCATGTACGTCGAAGCCATGTACGACGCCTTCAGGTCGCTGGGTCCCAGCCCATCTGTGGCGCCGCCGTCAAACCCCACCATCCCCAACACCGCCGCTATTTTCCCTCGCAGGTCCAAGTGACCTATAGCCTTCGAAAACGGCGAATCAACACCTGCATGTGACCCGGTTGTCTCTTGTCCCCGTCCCCCGCTCTGTCCCGCCCCTGCCGCTCGCTTCCCAGCCTGCAGCGAAAGTGTCATCGCCGACGGCGTTTCGCTAGAATGTTGGGATATTCGCGCGGTTTCTGATACTCCATCGGCTTCGCTCATTACCGCTGCTAGACCGGCAACGACGCTATCTGCAGTGGTGCCGGGGTTTCCCTCTGCTAAATGGTCGGGATCGAGTGCGACGCTGCTGTCGTTTGACCGGGCACCCAATGCATCGTATTCGCTTGTCGTCGTCACGGGGTCCATGCTCGCTCCGTTTGTCGGCGTGGCAGACCACTCTCGCTTAGGGGGTTCCGCAGCCCACTTGCGACGGCGGCCTCCTCTGTCGTGTGACTGGAGTGGCTGCCACAGGTTCTGCAACACGCCATTAGGACGGGAAACCCCGAGTCGGGCTTCTTCCGCGACCCACAAGCGCACCATGAGCTGGGTGACGCTGAGCATGTTGAGATCACTGCGCCAGGCCCGCGCGTATGGGATGGAGCGTTTGTTGCGCAGGAGGTCTGCGACTATGCCGGTCACCTTCGGAAGGCGTGCAGGAGAACGGTGCAGCAGCACGATGGGTGTAAAACTAGCGAGCGGTGGGTAGCACGGCGCATACAGTGTGGGCGTTGCTGTTGAGAGCACGACATAGAATCGACAGGACAAACGTTAAGGTTTCAGTGGTGACGGGGTGTTTGTTTCCCAATACTGCGTGACAGCCCGGATGCACATGACGATTAAAAAAATCGCAGCAAGTTAATGTTTGCTTCCAACAACGTGCGAACGCTCCGATTTGCAATATCCGAAATGTGAATAGCTTCTCTCAAACGCATTGTTCAGAGGATGTCTGGGGGAGACACTGACGAGTCGTACGTTTTCGGGTTTTTATGGTGGCCCTCAGATCGAACGCCACCGACAAACTCAACCACGTAACTCGCCGTCAGCTAAGACTACGGACAATTGCAAATTGTCCAAGCTTGAAACCCAACCTTATCGACGACTGTGGTGCTGACAGTAGGACTACGGTTTATCTCAAATCCCCGGCAGGAGCAATGGATGGAAACCTTGATTATGGCAATTTGAGAAACAAAAGAGCACGAATGGGCAGCAGAGACGCCTGACACGGTGGGGTTGCACCGAGCCTTTTCTGAGGCTCCTCGCTTTCGGGGCTCTATACAAATCAACGAAAAACTAACTTTGATAAACAATGTACGATTAGCCCGATTTGATAAACAATGTACGATTAGCCCGACGAGCAACCCCATGGAAGCTGAAAAAACAACAAAAACGCGATTCCAACAAATTGGGTAGCTTTCGCAGTTGAGGAGCCGGGCCGGTCAGAAACAGTTTGGTCAGAACGCGATACCTCTAGCCTGCAGAACGCGTCCAGACAAAGGCGCACGTAGGCAAACCCAAATGCGATTGACCTGGAGCAGTGATATGCTTCGTACGAATAATCAACCTGCGCAGCATGCTCACTTGGTGGCGCATGAAGACAGGACACAGCTCCAGGAGGTCCAGCAGCGTGTCCAAACCCTCACACTGCAACAGCCGCGCTTCGCTCCGCCGGTTTCCCACAACGGCGCACCACAAACAATCGATTATGTGGACCAGCGAGGGATCGATGCTCTCGCCGCTAGAACCTCCTGTCCCCAACCCCCGCGCACTGCCTCCAAGGCCCAAAGTGGACCCACCCGACCCCGCCACGGCGCTGCCCCGCCCCCCGTTGCCTGCAGCGCATTCTTGTTGCATAGCCTCGCTTTGCTCCTGACAATACGCTTTGACCGCAGCCATCATAGTTGGCACTCCGTCGGCCTTCCGAAACGCCTCTTGATTTTCGGGGCAATTTTCACACAGGCGGCAGAGTATGATCACCGTGTCGGTGCGCAAATCGCCGGCACCCTCTCTGCCACCACCACCGCCGCCGCCACTTCCACCGCCACCACCACCACCGCTACCCCGAGGACCAGCGCCACCTCCGCCTTGCTTCTCCCGCTTCCACTCGTCCGAAAACCGGTCGAGCATTATCCGTACCCCGTCCACCCGCCCGAGCTCCTCTTTAAGCCCGGGCAGCCCGATAACGGTGGCTAGCATCTTCGTCGCCACCTTCACGAGCCGGTGGTTTTCCGGGCGCGACCCGAGCCGGTCCAGAAGGCGGAGGGTGACCGTGTGCCCCCCAAGCGCCTGAAACTTGCTCGGACATCTTGGCGCCAGCACGAGGAGCGACGCCATCGCCTGGCCCTGCAGTAGCTGTATGGAGTTCACGGGAAG
>JAYJME010004368.1:0-11010 GCA_036873775.1 Costaria costata
CCGGGCTATTCGAGACAGGGGAGGATACACATGCATCCCCTACCCTCTATGCAGGAGTTCGTACGTGTAATCCTTTGGCGCACAGAGAGCACAGAGCACTCTCGCGTGTTGCACGTCGCACGTCCCACACATGACTAGCATGGAAGACATCGAGCTTGACGATTACATGGATGATAACTTGGGTGAAGACTCAGGCGCCTCAGGTGTTCTGTGGACTCAGGCCTTCGGCCCCGACCGGACATCATCCTCACCACCTGTACCGATTCGCTCACCACAGGTACAACAAACAGCCACACCCCTGCACCAAGCTTCGTCTCAGCGTCTACCGAGAGAGATACCCCAGCGAGCGCAGCAAGCCAACCGACGGCCTCGGAGAAACGCAGCCCCTCCGTCGTGGCTCCAAAACTTTGAGACAAGTGAGCAGGAAACAGGCCGTCAGGCAGTTCTACCGCCGCCACCATCCCAGCAGCAGCAGCAGCAACAACACCAGCAGCAGCAGCAGCAACAGCAGCAGCAGCAACAGCAGCAACAGCAGCAGCAACAGCAGCAACAGCAACAGCAGCAGCAGCAGCAGCAGCAGCAGCAGCAACCGCAGCAGCAGCAGCAGCAGCAACAGCAGCAGCAACAGCAGCAGCAGCAACAGCAACAGCAGCAGGAGCAGCAGCAGCAGCAGCAACCGCAGCAGCAACCGCAGCAGGAGCAGCAGCAGCAGCAGCAGCAGCAGCGGCAGCAGCAGCAAGAGGATGAACCTGCTGTGGATCGCACGAAATGTGGCGCGGTCTTTGCTCGCGGCAAACGTGCAAATTTTGTGTGCAATGCGGCCGCCAATCCACCCAACACCGGGAGATGCAAGAGACACTGCGAGGGCGGGCAAAAACGCAAGCGTAAAGCTCCCGTTGCAATGCATGAGATGGGGGATGCGGAGCTCGCGGAGATCGGCACTGGCAACTATGGGTCTGATGATGAAGGCATTGGAGGCGGGGTCGATGACTTGGTGACCAATGGAGCGTATGCAGCTGTCTCGGTATCAAAGCGGAAACGCCAGGACGCTGCGAAGCTGATTCCAGAGCGCGACTACCGACAGGCGTATCTTGATGTATTCGAGCTCAAGAGGAAAGACAAGGTACGCTTTCCAAGAGGCTGCTCGTGTAACTTGATGTGTTTTTTTCCTGCGTTTTGGTGCTCGTTGTCTTCGCCCTACTTTGGTAATACGGAGAGCGGCGGGCGCCTAGTCTACAACAGCAACGCATTCGTTTTCAGTGTATTGACGTATATTCCAGAACATGCCAGACACCGTCCGGAAATATAGGGAACATTTGCTCACTAAAAAAACATCCAATCTGTTCTTATATTACTGCATAAAATGGCACTTTTTTACGTAAAAAACACTCCACGTACGTAAAACAACCGGCTCCGGCGGTGCCTGCGATGCGGGGCTCCGTCGTGGCATGCACTGGGCTTGTACATATTGAGTTCGCCGGACATGAGCAGGAGTTAGTAGACAGCTCTATACCGTGGCGTGTAAGAGTGCTTTACTTGAGCGTTGATAACAGGATACTTCATTCGATCGACCAAAGTAAAACCCACAAAATAAAATATTCACTGATTTGCATACTTCATCCTCTATACTAATTCACTAATTCGTAATATGGATGCATGCGTTGATAACATGATGCTGTATACTGCTGTGACGACGACGCCGTAGCACCTTTCCACCTTTCCCACCGAATGTCCACGGGCGTAAGAACGGACTGAATACTGTAACAAGAGACGGAAGCACTTACGGAGTTTCCACGGGAGAAGACATATGTCAAAAGTACTGCTCTAACTGTGTTGTTCCACCTATTGCCTTCTTATTGCTGCACACATGCGCTCTCCAGGCGGCCGAGCAGGCTGACTCGGCTCTGCCCTTCGTCGAAGACGTGGAAGAGGAGGATGGGGGAGACGTAGAGGGGGAATGGCAAAGTGAGGGGTTGGACGAGGACGAGAACAAGGAGGCGTATGACCGGAGGAATAAGCACAAAGGCGGGGAGAGGTTTGGTTTGGCGGAGGAGACGAAGCGAGTACTGCCGGGGTTAGACCGCGCCGGTCTGGATGTGCTGAGAAACGCTGTGAAGGGCAAGAGCTGTGCGTTCCCGGCGATGTTCTTTGATCTGTGCTTCCCGGTGGAGGTTGTAGATTTCCTGGCAGCAAAGGTGAGGGCATGTAGAGTTAGATGTGTTGGGATACAGTGAAAGTCTTCGATAATAGGCGCCACACACTGCTCTTTACGCCGTGGCCCGATCATGAAGTATTTTGCCGGGTATCGTACTCTAAACAGTACGTTTACGACATCTTGGGGTTGGCAATGAACAATGCTGTTGCCGACGAAAAATGAAAAATGTGGATAGCGTAATTCGGTTCAATAGATTTCCCTTGACCACCCTGATACCCAAGCGACGATATTGAACGCGCACGGTTTGTTGGTGAGATGGTGGTGTTGACAACGTATGCATTTTTTTTGTTTTGCTGATGGAGTGTTTGCCTATTCCTGTGTGCCCTTCTTTGCGGCGCTGCCCCGAACCCGCCTCCCCCCTGCTTTCAGGTTACCGAATACGTCGGCTTCTGCACAACACCCAGCGACCGTAGGCAAGCGCGGCACGAGGCGAAAACAACCACGAAGGGCCACTGCGAAGTGCCCAAGGTCAACGTCGACGGCACCGAGGTCGATGGGTTTGATCGGACTCATGTCTACGGCGTGCTTGGTATCCTCATCACCATGGGCATCACGCAGAAGCGACGGATGACGGATCACTGGGGTGTATCTCCACACGACAACTACCCTTTGATCCGGAGCTGCATGCCGCGTGATCTCTTCCTGCTGTTCTACTCAAGGTTCTTGCACATGGCGTCGGCAGCACCAGTTGGCCAAGATCATCCAGACTACGACTCCAAGCACCACATCAGGTACGAGGGACAGAACATGAAGTAGTCATGCCAAACACGTGCTCGAATACTTGACTATCGTTCGTTGCGGTGTGGAGTACAACTAACGGTAAAAAAACCGTGCCACGATTTACTATGTTTTGGTTTTAGGCCTTGAGGCTCACCTCTTTGTTATATTTGAAAATGACCGATGTGGTTTTGTGCCGGTTCAGCATTTTAGAAACCCTACGCTGCGGTTTCCAAGCGGGTTAGTTAAAGCGCACCGAACCGGATTTCGACGTAGAAAAAACAGCACCCTGAGAACACTTCTTATTTTCCTGTGGATGTTGGTTTTACGGTATTGGCTGTCGCTATCTACCGAGAACGATAAATATTACGACGATATTGCGCTTGTACTTATCTGGTACCGGTAGTATTTTGACGGAAGTCGATTCCGGAATGAAATACTTTTCTTTTCGTAGACTTTGGCTTCGTTACTCGTGTTTTTGGTCCCGCGACGCTGGGAACGCGTTTACGTTTTGGGGCGTCAAGAATCCTCACCCTGAAGTTATAATGAGGGCCTCCAGTACGTTTTCTTTCGACTATTTTCGTTTGGCAGAGGTACTGAGTTGGCTTGTGACAGCAGACGTTTGACTGCGGTGTTCAAGGGGTAGCTGTTACCAAACAATGATTGTCGAGATTTTGCCGTGTAGCTGGGAATCGCACCGTGCATGTGGTCAGGTGCCTGTGACCTCGTGAAAATTCCATCGTTTTTATTGGCGTGGTTGGACGTTACTGCACGAATTTTGCCGCGGCGGACTACGAAGCATACCTAACTTTTTAATAATCTTTGTTACGGTACCAAGTGCCACGATCGACCAAACCGTAAATCAGCACGGGGGGCAAATTGAAGGGCCCGGGGGGGATAAGGACATGTTGATATTCATGTAGCTCAGACAGAGCGTTAGTTGGCAATGCGCGGAAAGTACCGTACACGCCGTTAGCGGGGATCGTGTGCTTTCTTCGTGGCCGGACTTGGTGGTTCTATTTTCTAACATGTACCGATGACGTTTGCAATCTTCATACGAGGGTCTTCATACGAGTAGCTGCTGAAATACGCTAACTGAGAACCATGTCTGTTGCTTTCCACCTTTTCGGCAGGGAGTTCGAGGACCTTCTCAATAAGGTATGGAGCACCATCGTCACCCCCGGTGCATGGCTTTCTTTCGATGAGCAGATGATCAAGTCCACAGCTGTCGCTATGCGTGGCATTTTGAGGTTCAACCCGCTGAAGCCAATCAAGCACGGTGAGTGCCGTTTCGGCATATGGCTGGCGCTTTAGAAATATTTCAGTCCGCGCGTTGTCCTACGCGTCCATGGGTACCTACGGAGCTCTGATTGGGATGTCGTGATTCTGAGCACAAGACGATCGTTTCGCGATTGTCGTGTAGTGAGCACGCACGTCATCAGAGATGATGTATCTATTATACGGCAGCGGGATAGAAATACTTATCACTTCAAGTGTTGTATAGTGCAATGCCATACGCAGGGATGTTTTTCGCTGAATGCTGCAGGGAGCGTGCTATGTAGGTCGCTCGTTCTCTCCAACGACAGTAACACACGGCTGGTCAAACAGTGTAGGGGGTGCCTAGCACAGTAAATACATCCAGCAGTTTTATACGTGAAAGTTTTGCTTCATCTCCCAACGCCATCTCGGAGTTAAGTGTACGCGATTTGCCGTGATCGAATTCTGCCGCTTTTCTCCACACTACCGATAAATCTTCATGCGCAGTGCACTTGCTGACTTGCACTTTGATCCTCAACCTCCTCCACTTATGTTTGCCGGAATACCTTTGCAGGGATAAAGGGTTGGGCTGTGGCCTGTCCTTCCGGCTGGACCTTTGTGCAGGTGGTGGATGGTGGGTCATGGGGCGACAAGAAACTCCGGCCGACTGAAAAATGCCCCCTGGGACGCACGACACGGATGGTACTTCACGTGCTCTTGAAGGCGTGCCCTGAGTTCGGGCGACAGCTGGACGGCTCTGGAGTGTCCGTCGCGATGGACAACTACTTCACATCCGCTACGCTGCTCCTTTGCCTCGCCACCCACGACATTTTCGCCATCGGCACCGTGCGCAAAAACAGGATGGGCATGGGTGGAGCTCTTCAGTTCTGGAAGGAAAACAAGAAGAGCACCAAGGACCGCGGGGATATGCTTTTTGCGCGAAATGGACACCTGACTGTTGTTGAATGGATCGACTCCAAGGTGGTGCACTTCATGTCGTCGATGCACATCTTCGAGAGCGACTTTGTGCCGCTTGAATTCAAGTGAGTTTGCATTATTGGCTGTATAGGTTTGCTGACAGTCAATATATTTCGACTACGACTAAGGTATCAACTTAGAGTCGTGTGCGTGATGCCCGCCCAAAAGCAGCAGCAGCAGTTGATGGGAGACGTGCTGCTGGTGCGCATTGACAAACGATGAAACGACTAAACGTGTTCCATTGAATACCATACAAAGTTTTTTGTCCTTGACTAGTACAAGATTGTATAGGGTAGCTGTCGCTAGGAACTCGCGCCGAAGGATATTTTGTCACTGTCGTCAAGACGGAATGACAAACTTAGCAGTACGAGCAGCGAGGCAGTTTGTTTTAATGTTACCATGTACGTACATATAAAAGTTGTACCGCAGTTGGCGCTGTAAAACAGGGTTGAAAAACGAAGCTCCATCGATACCACCAGCACCCCCGGTGACATACCGGGGTGGTGGTGGTGGGATAGCTGAATGTCCTGCTCATTCTGTTGATGGGTAAAAAACGTGGGCACGTAGCGATCTTATTTTTCTTAAATGCCTGCCCCCGTTATACGGCCCAAAACTTAGGGAGACCGTAATGACGATAGGCGAGACCTCGGGCATTTCGGAATTGGGCACCCGTTGTCTTTTTTCCCCGTGAAAAAAAAAAGAAGCGTTGGCTGTAAGCTACCCCCGTTCACGTCCCCCTCTGCAGGTGTGTTTGGAGTGATAGGCCCATGTTATGTTTTTCCGTGTCACTGACCCTTCACTGGCCCTTACGCTATCGTTGCCTCTTGTTGCCGCAGGAAGAGGGCAAAAGGCTTGGGGGCGGGAATGGTTGATGGCCTACAGCCTTATCTGCGACTTATCTACGTGAAGTACATGGGGGGTGTGGACCTCGCAGACCAGTACCTGATGAGTCATGCGCATCAGCACCGGCCTCAGACGTTCTTCTGGCGGCGTGTCTTTGACCAAAAGTTCGCGCAAGCTACGAGCAACGCCTATCTCCTCTTCGTGAAGTGGGCGGGGGACTTGTTGGAGGAATGCAAACTCGAAATCCAGGAACTCACCACGGCGGTGGAGGCGGGGCCAGCGGCCGTGGCAGCAAGGACGGTGGCGAAGAGGGCGGCAATGGCGGCTGCGTCTGCCGTGGGGGCGACGGCGCCGGGCATGAGAACGGGGCCGGAGGTGGGGGGACCGGGTTCTCCCCCAGCGGGGACAAGGGCGGCAGGGGGCACACTGGGAGAGGGGGGAGGGACAGCAATCGCCGTTCCCGCCCCTCTTTCGTTAGAAGAGCTTGCGGAGTACCTCACTTTGCTTAAAAAGGTCAGCGCAATGGAGCGGGTCCGGTGGGACCAGCGACTTGCTGACGAACTCATGTCAAGGTGCCAAGTAGGCCACGCAGAGCAGGGGGGGAGGCGTGTTCAACGCCCTGTAATGGTTGCGACGTACCATATTAAAGGCGCAAAGTCCCCACGTCTGTGCTGGGGGGATCGTTGTCGCACAAGGGAAAAAACCCGTTTCGATGGTGGTGATAGGACGAAGACCTGTGGGTTGTGCTGGTGTGTGATTTGCTCTTCAGGCCAGGGGAAAGAGGGGGCCTTGTACCTATGCAAGACGTGTAACGAGGGAAAGGATAGCTTTGGTAAGCGGACGAACGAAGGCCACCTGGCGGCAGCTGCCAGGGTGTGTAAGAAGGCCCGGGTAATCAAGTGGGCCATCTGATAAGCGTTTGGGGAGTGGGTCGCAAACTTTACTATTGCTGTTGTTGGATGAAATTCTATTATACGCTGAAATAATCGTTTGAGAGCTATCAGAATAGAGGGAAGAAGGGCTGGGGGGGGGCAAGGGAGCTGGGCGATTGATCCTCGTGGTTGTACCATTAAAATAATTTCGGCATGGAAGTACTTCCAGATTGTAGGTGAAGGGTGTGCGTGTTGTCTCGGGCAGCCGCCTGTGTATGCATGCCCGGAATATACGTTTTTTTTTGTATTTGGGCATCGGCCCCTGATTGACTTATTATTTTAGTCTGTCTTCGTAATCAATTGTTTTTTCGGGTGTACGTTATGTGGGTGTACGTTATGTGGATAGTTTTCTGGTGCTAATTATTTTTGCTAGTTGTACAGGGTGATAATCTACAGCCAGTACTGCGGTGCGCATAATGGTGTGTGTATTTGTGACCACGAGGAAGACGTCGGGGAAATAAAATAATTTCAGATCATCATCACCGAGCGCGAGAATGGGGGAAACTATTTACGTTTCCACTGCCATCTACATTCATTTGGACAGTAAGTCGGGCTGTTGCCTGCTCTGTATTACAACGATGATTGTTTTGGACACGTAAAACAATGGCGCGAGCGGGAGGGAGCTCAGGTTGTGTTTCCCACAACCGGAATATTATGTATTGACTGGTGCAACACGTGGCTGCAGAGTGCGCGGAATATTATGTATTGACTGGTGCAACACGTGGCTGCAAAGTGCGAGTGTTTTGGGTTTTCATTTCATGTAGAGATGACGGTACTCTGAAAAAAATCGGTGAACGCCAGCTTGTGGTTTGTCGTGTAGTATGCGCATGGATGTTTTACGAAAACCGATAGCTCGGCCTTTCGCAGTGCTCGTTTTTCTAAACCATGGACAGTGACGTATGTCGCGCATTCGCCGTGCTACACGTCACGCATGTGCCCTATTTGCACCGACCTTCAAGTCATTATGTTTATAGAGTATATAATGAGCGAGATGCCCGGTTGTATTCAACCCCAACGTTTTCGGCGATCAGTTGATGATTATCGGAGTATTTGTTTTATCCTGCGATGCGTGTCAGTTTCTTCGTCTATACAGCATACAACAGGCCACATGCCATTCCGTCCCTTTCTCGTATATAGTTTTTTGGGGCGGTTTCCAGCAGAAGCTATCATAGTAGTTCCGTTATATAAAACGACGAGACCGGTCGGCTCCCTATGGTGTCCCAGTAATTCAGAAGTACATGGTCCCACCACGGTGACCAGCCAACGTTCGTGAGGATATTTCGAGCGACGGCTGGTGTACTCAGCCGAGGTGTACACGTGAGAGCAAAGATATATTCAGGTGAAAACAATATTACGATGAGGACACTCGTACTTCATCTGCAGCACGTGACGCAGTGCGCTATATACTTCTCGCGCTACCATCTGGGCCACACCCATCAGGCATCATCACCCACGCATCCAGCCAATTTAACTTGAGCAACATCCTGACGCGTGGAGGCCAAGGCTTCTGTCCTTACTGATCTCTTCTGAGCTACACCCGCGTGTTGGCTGACAAAAGGCGTATCTTTCGATGCAAATAACAACTAACACGAGAACACAATCCGCCCTTCCAGCACTCCAAGGTACTGGTGACATAACCAACTAACCCTCACAGGGAAGGTATCGCAGGAGAAGACGAGTACCACATCTACAACAAACAGCGTTCAAAGTGTCGCTGGGTCTCCTATCTTCAACGTAGCTACGGTCTACAGGAACGCTTCGTGAATTTTTTCCTCCAACAGCTCGGTCCCCGGCCAAACCGCACGGCAGGCGTGGGTAAAACAGTCGCACCGCTCCAGCTGCACGCCTTTTCCGTTGGCGTTCATCGCCTTCGCCGCGTCAAAACATGCCTGCCGGAGGGTAGTGTGGTGCCCAAGAAAAAACAATTAGAAGTTGAGGTACAGATATCGTGGCGATGCAAGGGAGATAAACACAATTTACGCAGAGGTACACACCGACGCTTGGGAAGAGTACTCTATGTAACCCGTTCCCAAATCGACCCCAAAATGTAGCAGCAGCAGCAAGCGAGGGAATGAGCATGATTTCCAGTTTATACTCAACACAAGACGGGTAGACCGAAATAAAAAATGGGGAAGTGCCGTACACGCAATATCCATATTTTCGTACCAACATACCAACAACCCAGCTACTTGGTACGTACCAGGTTTTGAGAAGGTATACTCGTACGTGGCTATATGTACGCGAGAGCGTGAATAGTGTACGGGCTACATCGTCTCATGGGGTTCGTACAGAGTTACTGTACTCGCAACTGAACAATCACCATGAGAAATTCCACGCGATATTAGCTGGGCGCGCGGTACAAAGAAGCACCGGATACAGCAGCACCAGCCACTTAGATATACTACTGTAGGCATTTTGACGTGCAGCAGTATGCACATGGAGCAGAGTCGGGCTTCAGTCGTGTGGTATACATGTCGGTAAACCCGTGCAACATCCAAAGAGCAGTGTCGCAGGCGCTAGTCACCTACTCACTGCCGCCTAAAAGGATGCAGTCAATATGTCAGAGGGAGAGCATCAACTCAGCCGCACAGCGGTACCGCTATCAAACGCAATTTTACAGAACACAGGCTGTTGATGTAGGCCCTTCCGCCTCCAGCTGCACAACCAAGCAATATCAACGCAGCAGCGGAAGCACCCGTACATATATACCACCTGTGCTTTGGTACCACATACCTGGTATGATAAATCTGGTAAAATGTACTCGAGCATACCGTGTGACATATACCGGGAACCAGGAATACACACGAGGTACTCGTGAGTAAGTACATACTACACTACGTACTGCTGTACAGCAGTAGTATTCGCTACGAGTACAAGAGATTACACGTCGATACAAAAGAAACATACCAACTTCAGAGTACTGGCTACGTAGTACAATGCGAGTCACTTTACAGTGTACGCACGTACTCACTTGGAGTCGATATAATAACAGAAACCTACTATAATACGTACTGCTGTAATACTATTACGGAGGACCATGGTAAATAGGACCAAATATTGTTAGTGAAAAAATATAAATATATTGGTTTTTGTGTGTACCGTAGGTCCTATTTACTACCCCCCCCCCATAATCAAGTACTCGCCAAGTACTACGATGCGAGTAACCTTACAACATACGCGCTCACTTGGTTGCGTAGTTTTGTCGCGGTTGGCTGGTGGCCGCGCTCAAGCACATCTCGGACTCTCACTGAGGCGATGAGCCCAGAGTGCTGGACACCGCACAGCCCAGGGTGCTCTGCCGCCGCTTCACGTGCTTCGGCCAGAGTGTCGTAGCTGGCCAAAATCTGAGGAGCACTCTCATGCTCGCAGTAGTATTGGGCTATCGCCTTCGCACCTTGCTCCGCAGCGGCGCGAACTAGCGCAGGGTTGGTGCTTGCTAGGTTCAGCAAGCGCTGAGAGACTGCAGTGTTGTTGCCAGTTGCGTAGTCCTCCACAACACTCGATGGTAAGCGTGGAAGGGCCATATTGGTGGGCGAGTTGATGGGCGATGTGACGAGTGGCGAGTGATGCGTCTCAACAGAGGGTCTCCGCTCGGTATGGAGGCAATTACATTCAAAACAAAGGGGGCTGGTACGAATATGCGAGTATGAATGTGCGTAGGTTTGGGGCTTTGGTTGAGAAAAACTAACGCTAAAACTAACGGTAACCTTACTGTACCGGAAATAGAGTGGGAGCGATCGGCTGTGTGCTGGAAGTCCAGGTACAGAGCTCTCCCAGTCAACCTTGCTCTTGCAGGCGGGATCCAGGCCAACCTAGACTGACACCACGTGTCAAGCACTCCACAAGGAAACCACAGCCGTCGTGGCAGGGCCCACAAGTGCTTTGGTTGTGGTACACGGGTGCTCAAATTGTCAGGTTGAACTGCACACTCGTCGAGGCGATGCACACTCGCTGGACTCGGAATTAAAAAAAAAAAAACTGAAAAATATGAAATGCAACCGTTTTTTTTTGTATAGACCGGTCTCGTCGTTTCTTCTGGGCTGCTTGCCAGGGCCCCAAAGGGGTTAA
>JAYJME010004369.1:0-11010 GCA_036873775.1 Costaria costata
CCCCCCCCGCCGCCGAAACATAACGCGCGGCATCCACCATTTTGTTTGTAATGCACAGCACTCGAAACAGGGAAACGTGTCGCAGACAGTAAACTGGCAAATGCTGTGACGGCAATGATTTTTGAAGTATATCATAGCTCATACATACGACGGACGGTATAGTGCGTGAAGTCAAGACATGTGTGCGTACATACCTGAATCCGGCTTGTGAGGATAGCGGGGGGTACCTCATGGATGACCGCCGCGAGAGCACCACAAAAAGTCTGAGCAAGCACCGTTACGTCTTGTTCGCGCACGTGCCACAAAACCATCGTAACACTACTACTACTACTACTACTACTACTACTACTGCTGCTGCTGTATTTCATGGTGTTGTTGATTCTCGTCTCAAAAATATTCCTTTTCCTATTGTATACCTTTTCCGATACTGTATCGTAGAGGGTCGAGACCTCACACCTTTCCGTGGGTTCAGGGGGTATCACAAAGTGCTCGTATGGCCGCAGTTGAGGAACTCGACAACGGCTCGGGTGTGTTGCATGCACCCAGCACATATACGTTGTTTACGAGGACAGTACCGATAATGCCTTGGGTGTGTGTGGTGCACCCCAGTACATGTTATACATTGCCATCACATGAGGATAGAATGAGTACCAACCTATTGTGCCGCATATCAAGCTCGACCAGGTCATCCATACCCGCCAGGTCTGGCGACATCCGCACGAGCTGGTTCCTGGAACAGTCCAGCCTTTCCAACCAGTCGAGTTCGTACACCCTGGACGTCACTCTGGCCATATCCAGCTCGCTCAGGTCCAACAGCGCGGGCCGAGCGCCGTCAACGCTATCCTCCGCTTCGTCGACCAATCGCTGAGCTTTCGACCGAGGATAGCTCCTGGGCGCCAGGCTGCGACGCCTGCGACGACTTCGCTGCCGCCTTTTGGCTCTTTCTCCACGCCCACTGCTATCCTCACTACTACTACCACCGCTATCACTGTCGGTGTCGCTCTCGCCGCTTCTTCCCTCGCTGCTTTCAGCGCTAGCGCTGGCATGAGACCCAACGGTCCCATCAACGGTCTTGTTGGTATTAATAGCATAATCTCCTTCTTCGGGAACTTCCGTGATTAATCCGGCACCGGAACCAGCGGCAGCAAGCTGCGCTGCGGCGAGTTGTTCGTCGTAATACCATCCTTCGTAGCCAGGGTCAGGGCTAACCGCGGTGTTCGCCCCCCCCCACCCGCCGTCCCCGTCGCCTTCTGTGTACTGTCGCAAAAAGGTAAAGTGGATACGTACGGGTTTTCGGTTTTGTATTCGTAGCGAGAAGGGTGGAAACGGCCTTGTATATATATACTTCGTATATCGTGTGTTTCGGAGGTGGAAGCTACTGTAGTTAATGTCTTCATTAATACTGGTATGAATTAACTTAAATTCCTGCTGTGAATCCCCTCAGGGATTTAGTTCTCTGTTCGGCTATTCCTCAGGCGGCTCTTTTTTCTTCTGACCGCACTTTTGTTTCTACCGCGGCTGATAAAACCCCCAGCTCAAGAAAGCCACGAAGGCGCCTTAAAAAATAAATCAACACATGTATCAAAGGCGCTGCTGTCGGATGGCAAACATATTGATACTATTTTCCCGGAAACATCAGGACTGACTGTCTTGTGGGGGTGCTTCTTAACCCTTTTACTACCCCAAAAAAGTAAACCACACTATCTCCAAGTAGTTTTGTCCCCAAAAACCGTTTCCGGCTCTAAAGGGGTTAATACGGGATCGCTACTAATATTAAATAGTGTGTACTCGTGTTGCCCACGCAGTAAGCCTGTTGATTGGTACTCAGAGCATGTGTTACGGGTTGCGCGTGTGTTGTCTTGGAAATCTGTGCGGTTTGGAGAACCGAAACGTTTTTTGAGTGAAAGGTGAGAAACCAAACCACTTTTTTTTTACTCAAAGTGAAAAAAAATCAAAACCTATCTACGTAATGGTTCAAGGTGAAAATCTATGCAATGAGCAAAAAATCGAAGTCTAAAATAGCTGTGCTTTTCGGCACTAATGTATACAGGCAAATATATATGTGTGTGTTTTTTTAAATAGACAGATGTAGCCCAAGGTTTTCTACTGCGAAGTATTTGATACCTGGTAGTTGCTAGGCATATCGCACGCCGGCATGTGTATACTACGGCAGCTGACGCTCGGAAAAAAATAAGATATATACGAAGTATATATGTATGGCCGATAAGCACAACCACGATACGTGCGGTCTAGCTACTGCATTGTCGCTCTTAACCCTTCTTATCTCTCTTGGGGGGCTTGAGAGCGGAAAAACGACGAACAAAGCCAACGACTTCGGCACCAGTCACGAGAGGCAACGCGGGCTGCTAGGTTGGTCTATAGGGGGGTGACGCTTTTCAATAACGGACTCCGATTCGAGGGGATCGGGTGTAAGAAGCCTACGACCGAGAGTAATAGTATCTACCGGAGAATGTTCGAACCTCACCTGGGACTGCTCGTATCCATAGCTCCCGGTGCCATAAGGATCTGCGTCACCTTGCCCTTCGCCTCCCGCAGGGGTAAGTCCGGGCAGATAATCCTCGATGTCCTGCGCATGTGGTGATCATGGCAGTAGTGGGTTACAGCGTAAAGCGGCTTGAACCTTGGACCCAACGGTGTGTAATATTTGTTTGTGCTATACTTCGTATACCAGTACGCGTTGAAGGCCTTAGTACTCCGCGCCGTTGTGTAGTGTTTTCAGGAGCGAGCAAAACGGAACCGGCTCTTCTATAGGCGCTGAAACCCGCAGCATCTTCCGCAACTATTAGTATGCAAGAGCAAGCATAACCGTAGCCACAGACACTGACGATAACGTCACCGCAAAACGCGTACTAGCATATCAATTTTTAGATTGTTTAGCCTCGTCGCAGCAAATCTACTTCGTATATAATAGCAGCCGCATGCATACCTGGTACACTTTTTCTTGCTGCGATGGAACTTATTATTATTATTATTATTATTATTATTATTATTATTATTATTATTATTATTATTATTATTATTATTATGCTGTACGAGAGCAGCAATTTTGTCGACTGGCATGGTTGCACCAAAAATCCCTATACAAAGTGGGGGCTACGGGTTTTCTATGAGAGGGGTGTGCCACGAGCGAAGTAAACCTCTCCTTTCCTCTCTGTAAATACGGCTCTGTCTCTTCTCCCGCTCGAGGGCGAGACAGGTGTGCCAAGCGATGTTGGCCTTTCTTAAAACCCGTACAGTAGTCGGGCCGCATACAAGGCGGCACATATGCGAAGGAATTTTGGCCTGCCTTACATCGAGAGGCCGCCTTGTTCGTACAAGCGGTTGTACTCAGGAGTTTTGCCGTCGTGCCAATCGATTTCAACTGCCCTATATCGAGCGGCTGCCCTATATTCTGACCGCCTTATATATAGGCCCCACTGCTGTATTATTTTACAAAAACGATCCCCCTTAAACCGGAGCCCCCGCTGCTGCACCTGATACCGAAGGTGCTATAGCAGGAGACTGCGGTTTGACCCCTTGACTGACTGCCCCCCCACACTAAAGCTAGTATATTAAGACCAGAAGAGGCCTTGACGCGGCAAACCCGAACAGTCTCGTACGCCACGTCTGCTTTGTCTGTTACAGGGTATAGCCTGCTCATGGCGACAACGTGTCCTGTTTAGACTTTTTTTGGTTACCTCGGACCCGAAGAGAGTAGGCTGCGACCATGACGTTTCTCCTGTAAGGCTGTTGAAGTAGTAGTACGTGCCGCTAGACTCGTCCAGCACCTTGGTTACTGCGGAGGCTAGCAGGGCCCGGAGGGTGCGGACAGCCCGGCGCCTCCGCCAAGCCGCCTGGGAGGAAGGCGGGGGTATTATAGAGTGTCGCGCATTTATGACAGAGAGGGGCGGGCAGAGATGGGGCAAGGAGAACCGGGGGGGAGGAGCGGGCGTACTCGTTTGTTGCTTGCCTTAGCCGCTTGATCATTGACCAGGCATATTTTTCGAAACGGAGCACCGTTTCTACTCTAAATAGAGACACGTCCAATATTAGGGCGCTCAGAACGTTTTATCCCTATACATACGTCGTTTTCCATTTTTCTTTTGTGCTTTTTCTTATCCCCTTCCTTTTTCGCCGCCTGGCCTGTTCCACCATCTTTGATGCGTAAACGCAGTACGTATCATATTATATGACGCCGGCGAAGAATATCCATGCTGATGTCGTCCCGCGTCGCTTTTTGGGTGTGCTACCACCTCCAAAAAGTCGGTTCGAAGGTTTTACCGGGTTGCTGTACGAGTATAGTGTACGGCACAGCAGCGGCTCCCACAGTATGGTGTTCATATCACAGAACGTGTTATGTTATCCCCTCTCTACTGGAAGCGGTCCGTTATGAATTGTGGTAAGTGTCCCCTCGTTTATCCTGGCAGGCGTTAGTGCCTGCAGGGTGAGGACCTCGCCCCCTTCTCTCAGAAGACATCGGGCGAGCGCACCCTAATACAAGAGCCTATAATGCCCAAGCAGTCCTTCAAACACCCCGTGTGAGTGACCAGAGCAGAGCCAGAGGCACCCCTTGCTTGGCAGTATCGGTCCCTAGGTTCATAACCGCAATACTGCAACACAAGCCTGTCTGCCTCTGAATAATTGAGAGAAGTCCCTTTGCCACAACACGTGCGATAAAACCTTTCGTGGATGGCGTAAAATACCCTTTACGTACAAGAGGTACAAGGTACGTGCAGTACTACGTACAGAAAAATCGGGGAGAATCGAGTAGTACCTGAATCATAACGGCGGCCTCGTCCTCTGCATAGGTGGGAGCTACGGTGTCCAGGTCTCCCAGCTCGCCCAAGATACGAGTCACCACTGCCGGCGGCTGAGGCGCACGGCAGAGGAGGGAGCACACGGTTATCTTCGATTAATCGCGGGTTCCTTGTTGCATTGCATGTGCTGTATGTGCATCTACCGGAAATGTTCCGACTGTTTGAGTCTAAAACTCCATACGAATATCTAAACGATCCTTACAATGAGGCGCGCGAGCACGAAGCGCTGATTTTTTTGTTCTTCTTGTTTTTTATATATTCTCGTGCATCCTTCATGAGGTACTATAAACCCATGAAGCTTGCAAAAATGAGTTTCGACGAATTCTTCGATCTCACAGCAGCTGTCGTTTTTCTTTTTCAATACGGTAAATACGTAATATATTTTCGTTCAGATTGGTATCGTCCAGGGACTGCAAGTACACGTGGGCCTCGTGGTTTTCGCGCTCGATCTTTCGTATGCTGCTGTGTACTGTACCTGGTGCCAGATACAGCAGTTAGTATATGCCTGGTACGTATATATAATATCATGGCTCTCATCAAAACAAATCCAACGGCATCGAGTGAACGGCACGAATAAAAATGAAATAATCCATACTATTTTGTTATGTTCGCAGGTATAGTTTTTGTTTTCGAGGATATTTAATTACAGTAATCATACTATTAATACTGTTGTCATTCATGATACCTGGTATTAATTAATTTTATTTCATGCTCGAGGGAGGGGAGATTTAATTTATCCATACTACTACTACTGTACTTGTAACTCAAGACATTAATTATAGTTTTAGGTTTGGAGGAGAGGTATAAGTTAATTAGTTTTTGGGTTCGTTGAGACGTACAGTAGAATACAGCTGTATATGGTTTCTTGTCTCTTGTTTTGTTTTTTGGGCGACGGAGGGGATATTCAATTAATCCATACGAGTACTATTTCAAGACATTGATTAGTTTCCACCTCCGAGGCACACGATATATATATACAAGTTCGTATATACTATCGAGAAAAAGCACAGCAAACAACAGTTGAACACTGTTGTGGCTGCAGTGTTGTGGTTGTGGGTAAACATACAACATGAACGGAAAACCTGCGTGTCTGTTGTTGTTGTACTACAACAACAGCAGTACGCGACATGTGTTTAAGCATTTGGTAGTTAAGAATTTCAGGCTGACTTTTTTCGAAAAATAGAAATTTACAGCTAAGCATTTGTGCTCAGCGAGGAACGCTACTCTAAATCCTATACAATAGCCTTTTAGAGCCTACGCTCAACGTCGAGATCACAATAAGCCGCGAGCCTTAGCCAAAATAGGAAATAGGAAATAGGTCGCGTACTGCACGTGTTGTTTTTGTACTACTTGGAGCATACCAGGCACAACAGACTATACACCATGCGGGCAGCCCTACGAAATATCAGCCCAGAGCTTATACTCGTATTATATGATATTACGTACACAGAAGTGTTTACTCGTACACACAATATGAATGATACTTTTTCAGACATATACGTACTGGTATTGCAGATGAATTCCATACGTATTCTAGACTTACGTATACTTCCATACGTATTCTAGACTTACGTATACTTACGTATTCTAGACTTCTGGCAGATCTTAGATCTAAGATATCCGCTCACATTCCATGTGGTTTCAAACGTCTTCGTGTTGTAATAGTAGTACCCCTGAGTCCTCGGGTCGAAGATCTTTTCGTAAACAAGGTTTGCCTGTCGTACGGCTGCCAGCCGCCCGAGAAAGCCGCGCACAACTCGCTGCGCGTGCACAGCGGCCCTGTCCTCATCATCAGTAAGAATTGGAGGCGCGGCGGCAGCTTGCAGCGGCGTATTCATCTTGACGACACCGCGTATGCACGATATATCATACCATACGAGTGGGTATGATATGACAGAGCTTGTGAATGTCAGGCGCTGAACATGCCGTGAGTTCAATGGATCCGCTCCTAAGATATGCTCGTTGCTCGTACTTGTCGGAAGCTTGTCTCGGTTGTCTCATTTTTGTTGATATGTTGATCGTCGTTGGTCGTCGTTCGTGCGTCGAAACGGAACATACGGGACTGTCAGGTTCTCCGTGCCCCTCGGTTCAAAACGCCTCCACAGTCTAGAGTACCTGCTTCTTCAACGTGGGTGCGTGCAATGAGGATGACTAGTACACCTAAAATCTGTCATCCTCATTGTTCTCCAACGAGATGACTCCGCATTGGTGAGCTATGACCCTTGCCGATATGGGCGTGCGCCCAAATCTATGCAGAAGGGGGCTATCATTTACCGCCCTCCTACTAGGATTACTACCGGTACTGCTGTCGGTGCAGCAAAGCTTCTGCGCTTTGACAAACATTGAGAGGGAGTTCATCGAGGTTCCATCTCCCGACAGCGCTCGAGAGTCGCTGCAGTTTATGACGTTGAAGCCCCATGTCGCGGGCACCCCGGGCGACCATGAGGTGAGAGGGCGTGGCCTCCTTCCAGCAGCGGATAGTGGGGCGGCTGCTAGTATATACCTGGTATCTGGTATCTGGTACCTGGTATCTGTTATGTGGTACGTAGCAGCTAATTGTTCGCGCCAAGCACTGGGGTGGTACATGATTCTTCGTGTGTTCTACTCGTCGACAACCAGCACACCCATTATCCGCGCTGTAGTCTTGCAGTCTAATATACGGAAGCACACGCGGGCACCAAGGGGGTTCAAGATTGGAACAACAAGAGTGGATGTAAGAAGGCTGCAACATCCCCTCAGTCCTCAGTAGGCCTCGGAATTTCTACTACGAAGTTAAAGATGTGGAGTGCAAAAGCGGAGATTAATTGCATGGCGCTCTCCACCGGCCTTGAAGGAGCTACCCCCGCGTCGGCGGAGGCGCCAATCCAAGACCTGCATTATTACCTGTCGCGATAGTACACACCCAGTAGTGAAATCACGAGCGTCGTACCACGCACTGTCATGCCAGCGTACTGGGTACGACAGGCACAGCATCAATTCCTACGCCAGATAAATCAAGACGAAAAAAAGAAAAAGAAAGAATAAATTACTCGCATATCAATACGAGTAAATCTCTGAGTGTGTGTGTGTGTGCTCTATACGAGCTGGGCTGGCCAATATCGGGTTTTTCGTCGGTCAGGCACTTTCTCAGTTGGTTTATTCGAATTTTGAGCTGAAAACTTGACACGAAAGCCGATGTTTTGTAACATTCGTGATTTGACATTTTTTCGATCAGGAAAGCTGGACGTCGTACCTCACCGATTCCACAAACCCGGCGAACACAGGAGCGGGCGGGCTTGGGCCCAGGCGTGGGACTTGTTTCATCGCAAGTCGTCACGAGTTGCCCGCGGTCGCCGTGTTGCGGTGGTTTTGGTGGCTTTTGTACTGCTGCAGCTGTGTGTGTGTTTTTTTATGCGGTGGGATTTCGAATTTTCAAAATTTGACGACTCGTTCGACTCGAGGCCAAGAGGAGTCGGAATTGACTCGGTGAAGGGACTACGCCAGCCAGCTTCACTGGTACTGCTATACTACGACTTGGCACGCACCACAGCCTACTGCGAGTACGAGGCAGCCTTGCCTCATTTACCGCTCTACTATTAATACCTAGTAGTATGTATTTTCAGGGGTACATAGTATGCTCTCTACCCAACTCAACAACTCGCGAGAGGGAACGCCATTTTTAAATTAAGCGTCCCACGCCAAAGTTTTAACGTACTTTTATCACCTTCTGTGATTTGACTATTAATACGAGGACTCGTTCGTGCTTTTCTGACTTTCTGGGAGTTGGAGTTTCATATATTTATACTCGCATTTTATAAAGAATGTTCTATATACTCGTGTTGGAACATCCCATTCCGACTCCTACTACTATTGTAGTAGAGAGGTAAATGGTAAATGAGGCAAGGTTGCCTCGCATAAAAAAACACACACAGCAGCAGCACCGCCGCCAAAACCCCAGCAGCACGGCGACCGCGACCAACTCGAGACGGCTTAGAACTAAACAAGTCCCACGCGCCCGTCCGCTGCTGTAGACACCAGGTTTGTTTGTGGAAATCGGTCACATACAACTCTCGCAATCAATAACAACGCTAAAAACCACAAACGTTACGAACAGCCAGTGCGCAGACAAGCCGACAGACAGGCAGACAGGTACGAGACTAATTTTAAGTAATGGAAGCCTGTACCCACCCCGCAATTAAGAGGGTTGTTTGCCACATGGCAAAAAACGGCCTCGTCAACAAGTTCAAACTTTCGTTTTTTTACTCTTCAACACAGATGAGTACGGGAAGTAATTTCACGAACATGAGTGACGACATAATATGTACCCGGTGGGAGCGAGGAGGATGATATGTGGTGTGCGCGCATAATCCTTGTTGTAGAGCTCGGGCCTCTACCTCCCGAATGCGTTCAGGATCAAGCCTCTTGGATCCGGCTTTTGTTTTCGTATACCTCCTGGTAGCGTCTTAGGGTCGTTCCTAACGGAGAGATTTTTTTAGCTTCTTCCTTAAATTTATGGTTTTCCTGATTTTTTTTCTCGAAAGCCATAAAAAACTTCAACCCTGAAAAAACTCGCCTCGAAGTTTTTTAGGTATTCCCAGTTTTTTGTGTGGTTTTTAGGAACAAGGCGAGGAGCATCGGGCAGCCGCACCGCTCGAGCTGTGCCACCGCTCCCGAGCGCACAAGGCTGACCAGGGTCGTTGCCAAGGTCATTTGCAAGTCATGGCCAAACGCAGAAGGCGCAATAGCTTTCTGGGCTCTCATGGTCGAGTTGACAAAGTGACCGCACCGAGGTGGCCGACCGACTGAGCTCGCTGAGGGCAGTAGCTCAAGCGTTTGTGGCGTTGGGCGTTGTAGCGCGACGAGTTGGTGATGGATTTCACTCCCTAAGGCACCGACACCTGCCTACGAGTCAGGCCGACTGCGGTGGGACCACCACACGGATGGTTGCCGCGAGCGCTACTGCTGTAGTGACGGTTCTGTGCCGGGAGGACGATTATTTACGAGCCAGCTGAAGCTCGTGCTCGACAAGATTCACCCATCTTTGAATTTGGAAAATTAAGGACCTTTCAGGAAAAAACGAAATAAAGCACGTATCGTTAGGACCGACCCTAACTGTATGCCTAACGTGCAGAACTTAATTTAAGTTCGATCGGGCGGAAGTCGCGGATGTGCGACGCCGTCTACCATGAAGGGTGTACAATAATACAGGCAACGATGGTTTTTCCGATAGAGACTGAGAACTCAGGTTGTCTGATCTGAACGCCTGGTTGGTCTGTTTGTGAACCGATTTGTATCCAAGGATACATTCGGAATATTAGGGACACCAACCTTGGGAGCCCACCTTTGCCGGGCTCCCGCGGCCACAAAAGAAGGCGCAAGTACTACCGACGTTCATTAGCGTAGCAGGCGAGCAATCGGCTACAGCCTTTCGCTCCAGCTTAGTCGCTTGGCTTAACCGACTCGTCAGTTTTGCTTTTGTCGCCACTTGTCCAAGCAAGGTAGGTTACAGGACCGACCGTAAATCACTTGCATTGCTTCAGCTCGACCATTTTGCTGCTCCGACGCAAGTTTTTGCGTCGTCAGAAAAAGGGGGGGGAGTAGGTGCGGCGTGATGGCTCCCTGAGCCGCAGCAATATACGCCCTCTCATTTCCATACGACAACGTATCCCAGGGGGCATCAGCAAAGGGGAAAATACTGTTACCGCGGAAATAGGTGAGATGAAGGGTACTACCATCCGAGAGTGCGCCGTAGAACCCCGTCTAGACCGCAGTAGAGAAGTTGCTTGGCATTTCCAAGGGTATAGGCCGTACAGATGATGGACTGTCTTTGAAAAATGGGTTTATATCGCCAAACGCAAGACATTGATTACCTTTCGTTGAGTTACCCATGAAATACCCAGGGTTTCCCATCTGTCAGCTATGGCGATGTCCGAACAACCCTGGCCTTTGTAGAGTTCCAAGAAACACCTATTAATAGCCTGTTGCATTGGTCGGCTATGGCCGTTTCCGTGCAATTTGCATGATACCTTCAACATTGTACGGTTTCAAGGGGTTTTCGATACTCACTGTCGACCACTACTTTCAGGCGGAATTCGTGATAGCCTTACCGCCGGTTACGGTCAAGGTGTGACGGTTTCTGTTGTGCATTTAACTTGATGGAACAAGGAACCCCTTGGACGTGTTGCCCGTTTTCGGTAGGCAAGCACGATACGGT
>JAYJME010004370.1:0-11009 GCA_036873775.1 Costaria costata
ATTTACGGCCTCGATATTACGGGCATGCGCGGAGCCAAGGCGGGCGTCAGCCCGCCGCGGCGAAGCCCCCCTTGTATTTATGTACAAAAATCCTCATGAATGATGGTGAGTACTACTAGTGCTGTAGGTGTGGCATACGTACGCGTTTTTTTGTGCAGACTATAGGTGCAGGTATTAAAGGTGCTGTGCCACATACCAGTACTACTCGTACTGCAGTACAATACAGCGGTAGGCGGGTACTATACGTTCAGTAGTACGTACGCACATTAGTACGTATTGCAGCGCAGCGCCGCGCGGTGCCGTGCGGTGCCGTGCCCTGCTGTGCGGTACAGTGCTGTGCCGTGCTGTGCCGTGCTGTGCCTTCTCTTCTTCCGTACATACCAGGCAAGTATCATGCGTGTTACCACCAGTGGTATGATACGTACAGCAAGCAGTAGATACTACGTACATAGAATGGCAAAAAAGTACACCCAGCTCAGCTCAGCCCAGCGCAGCAGTGCAGCGCCGTGCGGTGCCGTGCCCAGCCCTGCGGTGATGTGCCGTGCTGTGCCGTGTTGTGCCGTTCTGTGCTGTGTGTTCTCTTTCGTATGATGCATATCAAAATAAGTAAGTACGCGTACATGCATGCAGTGTCCGGGTTGTTGGTCGAATCCGCCATTTTTTCCCTGCACCATGGAGCTCTTGACATTTTCAAGTCGCTACCGTAGTTGCATCAAATCATAGGCCTCTTCTGCCCCCTTCACACTTGGTTGTGTTCTTCCTTGCGCGAGCGTAGCGGGCGGCATCAGCCGCACGCGGAGCGGGGCCTGGTATATAAATACCATTACATTAACAGGATATCATATCAGGTCGATAGCTCTTCGCAAACAGCCCAGCCGATAAATACCGTTAGTTACTTACAGCTCTTCGTAGCTAACAACCCTTTGTTCCACCGAACAGCACTTCTTCTAAAACAGCCCTTCTTCTACCGGTACCGCTAGCCCGTACTTCCAGCAAACAGCCGACAGGAAAGAGCCCAACACATCGTCAGCAAGCAAGTAACCGGCAGGAAAGACACCACACTTGGTCAGCAAGCAAATACCGCATGGTGGCCACAGCCAAGCAACACGGACTTGCTGCTTGCTGCATGCTGTGCCGCAGCTATGATGTTGTGCTGCCACTGCTTTGGTGTATCCGTTGCTGCTTTGATGCGTCGCTGCTTCTCCTGCTGCTACTACTGCTACTACTGCTGCGTGCCGCGGCGTTAATATTAAGAGAAGAGAGACACGTGTACGTCGTATATACAAGTTGATGATTTATGCTGTTTCAACAACATCAACATGATCATGAGTCAGCGTGCACCGCAGAAGAACTGGTGCCTCAGCGACCACGGCATGGTCCCCTCAAGCCACAAGCAACAAGGACGGACTTGCTATTTGCTGCATGCTGTGCCGCTCCTATCATACTTCGAAGTGTGCTGATGTTTTGCTGCTACTGCTTGGTGCAGGTGCTGTGCTTCTTTGCTGCGTGTTATTCGTTTCTGCTTTGATGCGCCTCTGCTTCTGCTGCTGCTACTGCTATTTATACTGCTATTTACTGGGGCGTCCATAATAAGAGAAGAGAGAGACGTGTACGTATAGACTGTTCAAGTAGACGATACTTTATACTTTTAACAACAAAAACAACACCACCATGTTCACGAGTCAGCGTGCACCAGAGTTCTCCTTTGCTGCGGCAGGCGCGGCGCCCAGCCCAGATGATTGCGTGTTCCCTGATGTGGCTTCTAGCTGTCTAGCCTATGGGGCCTTCGTATAGCTGTGGTTGTCGGTATGGCCTCGCTACTATTAATAGCTTGGTCGGGTATGCACGTGTCCGCTCATTTTGAAACGCAGAACACCCCACACCACTAAATAACTGCTCTGGACTACTGGTCGTCCGTGTCCTTGCATTTACTTCTTTGTTCCTCACTTGAAATACAAAATAAATGGCTCTTTCAAAAGTCTAAGTAGCTTCCCGGAAAATTTATACTTCGTTCCGTGTCATATGCATCAATTACAAGTTGAAGTACGTACTCGCGATCCTGCTGTACACTGCTGTATAGACCAGGTACCTGGTATGCTATACTTTCTGTGATTGCTGCATCTTTGCCGCTGCTGCTGTTTGCTTCTTTGCTGCTGTGCTTTATTTTGCTGCTTTGATGCTTCACTGCTTCTTCTTCTGACTGCAGCTGCTGTTGTTGTTGCGATGGGTTATGATAAAAGAAAAGACCGGACACCTGGGTATACATATATCACACATACAACACGCGGTAAACGAAAAAACTAATCCGAAACGACATTTTGTTTTCACTCTATTATTATTAATAGGTCTATAAACAGTGGGGTGTCATACTACAAGCAAGTGTTTTTCTCGTGTATATAGTTCAGTCGTGCAGAAATTCCGCCTACTGCTTACCAGATCCCAGTATGTATTTGCTTTTTAACTCGAATGGGACTGATTATTTTGTATTTCGTTATAACCTTGTCGTGGGAATAGAATATCGTTGTCTCTTTTTGTCGTGCACGCTCGAGGGGGTGTGTGGTTCATGAGATACACTGTTGCAGCTATCGCTAGGAACTCGCGCTGGTGAATATTTCAAACTGCCGTCGACTGTGTGCGTTGGCAAAGCAAAGGAACGCGCACCGGGCAGCTCCCATGGCACCTGCTGCTGCTGCTTCTGCTGCACATTACTGCTGCTGTTATTGCCGAGGATGGTGACAAAGAACTTGATCGTTCCTCGTTTTTTTTTTTTGGGGAGATTCCAGTGGTCGGACAGGGCACGGAGGTTCGGGCTCGCGAGGCTGGAAATGAGGCCCAATTTTTTCGTAACGTCGTAAATTAGAAGCTAACTTCGCTGGTATACAATACCGGCACGAAATAAAATTATCCGTGGGTACTTGAACGTACGAGCACTCCTACGTACCTGGTAGACCTTTTGTCATAATTTTGTTTCACTTGGTGTTAGAATACGGTTATCCAGTTAGATCGTATTGTGCGGGGTGGAGAACCCTAACTCCGCACAAGGGTGAGTGGCCGCACCAGAAGACAAAGCAACTCAGTTGGTCGCTGTCACCCACAAGCAAGAGAGTAGGTACAAGGTGCCGAAGTCCGTCTTACAAGCGGCTCTTATTTAATAGTAGGATGCGGTTCACTCTTCATGCGACTCGCCGAACACCTCACAGCGCTTTGCGCTTGGTGCAAGCAATGTCTGCCTGGTTGGTGGAAGCCCGACGTGCTCCGTCCCGACATAGTAGGCATGCGAGGGTCTATGTTCATACGACTACGGCCATGCACGAATTGAGCACACCCCCCCCGTACACCCGCCGTTTGATCGTTAAAAAAAACGAGGTTGGGAAAAATGCCTTGTTGGGTGTCGCTGGCTTCGATTTTGGTTTTTATTCGTGCAGTCCTTTTTCTGGTGGGTGATCGTAGAGTCTATACAGACTTAACTGCTGCTGTTGTTGTCGTTGCTGTTACTGTACTGTTACTGCTGCTGTTGTTGTTAAACGTTGCTGTTAATGCTGCTGCTCTGTACCTGTGGTATTTATTGCTGCTCTGCTGTTGCTGCTGCTGAGAGGTACTACCTACTACTGGGTACGGGGGGCGCATATACCCTACTTTCTTGCGTCACCCCCACTATCTGACTGCTCACCTTATTATACTGATTATAGTGAGTACTCCAAAATAAAATACTGATTGAACTGTTTTCTGCACGCATACAACTTTTTTTTATTGGCTTAGCGCTAGTAATACCTCAGATTGCAGCGTATAATTGCAATCAATAGCCCAGACACAACTATGCAAGTTGTATTTGTTCAAAAACGTCACTACCTTTCATAACCACTCCGAAGGAAGCCTTGTATGTAGCATACAGCTCCGCGTAAAAAAACAGGAAGCAACATAGTCCATGCTTAATATCCCCGTTTGCAAAATCTAATGTTTTTCGTCGAAACCTCTATCTGTCTGTCGTCGATGCTGGGTCGATTGATCAATCCTCTCGAACAACAAAGAAAGGGCATGTTGACCTTGCAACCCGCAGGACAACCATGAACCTACTGAGCAGGGTGCTGAGCGCCATGTAACCTGCCTCAACATCCTTGTTAGAATAGCTGCCTCGGTGTTCTCTGTTGTGAGGGATTGGCGTTCGTCATACTCGTCGTTTCAAGACTCTACCTCGTACCTATACGATGATCGTGAAAAATAGTTTTACATAATCGCTACGAGACCTGGATGGCATGAGTTTTGGTCGGGAGTGCAATTCCTGTCATACATCTCCAGCTCCCAGGGCCCCCACGAGGTCGGCTCCGGCAGGTCGGCTTAGCCTCCGGGTGGGTTCGCAGTCAGAAAGTACGTGCCGGAAGAAATCACACGAAAACACACTTCCTGTATGTAGCGCGCGAGAGGGAAATACCTCCCAGGTCGCTGACAGGGCAGGATTATGCGACGTAATCCGACGTCGAAGCCGCCAACGGGACGCGTGCGGGCGGATCGGGCGGATCGGGCGGATCCTCGGCGCAGGCCGGTGTACACGAGGCTGGTGCGCGCCCCGGTGAAGAAACTGCACGGAAAGGCGGCCGGCGGCCGAAGAGATCCGCAAATCAGTTCCGCCTAAGGACTATTGTAGGTGTATTTATAGCGGGGCATCGATGCGAGCGGGTATACAGCGGTGCTGTTGCTGTAACGGCTCTATAGTTGGTGCGCAATGCCGCTATAAATAGTATCTTCATGGTGTTTTCTTGGTGTGAAACGTGGGATGGTTATTAATATCCAGTTGGCGGGACTGGATCATGAACAGTTGGAAGCCGGGGAGGAGTCAGGATTTGATTTCTCTCTACTACTGCTGCTGTCCTGCGCACATACTGCTGTTGTTGTATTCTATTCATAGCAAGTGTGTGTTGCACCGATACATATTTGCCTTCCTCATCGTCCCTGTACATGATTGCCTTCTGCATCGTCCCTGTATTAATCGATCGCATTGTTCATGATAGAATGCGCGCAACTGTGCTACACCGCAGCCGTCTGTCAACAATGAGTTCGACAAGCCGTCAACACATGTTGGATCTTGCTGCGTTCCCAAGCATGTTACGGGTGGAGCTTAATTATATTATGTAAGGGCACACAACAGTAGGCAGTTCATCGCTCCCTCCTTCGAAGCAGAGCCGAACCGTCGCTCTCGGTAGTCCCATGACGCCATAAACATACCGATAATAGTCCTCAGGCGCAGCTGGCACTGTGTTCTTTTGCGGATTACTCCCGCCGCTAACCGCCTTCCTGCGCGGTTTCTTCGCCGAGGCGCACCCCCGCCTCGGCTGCAACGACTAGCGTCGCGGATCCGCCCTCTCGGCGCTGCACGCGCCCACGCGCGGCCTCGACGTCGGAATCTACGACAGGATCTTCACAAATTCCTGCCCTATCGGCGATTTGGCGCGTCGCGTGACTCGTGCTCGACACAGGGTGTGCGTTTCGTACTGATTCCTTCCGGTGCGTGCTCTACGACCTCCGGTCTCCCGGGAGTGTCGGCGGCTCTGCCGGCGCCGCCGTCGTCAGGGCCCATGCGGGCGGCCGTATCTACGACATAATGAACACCCCGGCACATGCATGCCGCGCAGGTTTTGCTACCATGACGTATGATAAGATTTTGCTTTGGGGAGGGGGATGTACTCAATTTGTGCATAGCCGTAGTCTGTAGACGCTCGCATCCCTACTAGCTGGAACGGATTTGGGGGGGGCGATAATTATATACTTGGACCAACGAGTACGAAGAATGCTTGGGACAGAGACCATTACGGCAGCTAATGACAACGGAGATATTGAGGCAGAGGATAAGTGGCGCCCTTGATTCTGCTGAGTAGCTGCATGGGTGTCCTGCGCGTTGCGAGGTCGACATCTTTTGTTGTTCCAGAGGATCGATCGGAGACCGCGGGCCAGATACATATTTGATCGTTTCGACATAAAAAACATGGGCTTTGAAGCGGAGGTTTATCCCGGTATACGTATGGAGATTTTCTTGTTGTTGTTCGTGTGTGTCGGGAGCTAGGACGTGCGACCGAACCTCTCGCGCAGAGTAGGCGGAGCGACAACAGCCGCATCAGCAGCAGGAGCTGCTCAGCAGATGTACTCTGTACACCAGACACTCTTATGCTCCTTGGGAGCTGTGTAGAACACTCTCAACTCTTGGCGCTACGCCTGACCTCCACCCTTGTAATGGTTTAGGCGCCACGCGCGCCGGCGCCCGTCCAGGCCGCCGGCCCCCTTGTAATTGTACCTATGATGGTCCTCAGGCATAGCTCACGCTTGCCTATTTTTGCGGATCTCTCCCGCCGCCGATCGCCTTCTAGCGCGGCTTCTTCGCCCGGGCGATCCCCCGCTTTGGCCGCGCCGGCCGGCGCCGTGGATCCGCTGGCGCGGCCTAGCATGTACTCGCGCGAGGCCTTCGAGGCCGACGTCTACATAACGTTCTTCGCAATCTGCAGGGCCTTTCGTGCCCTGTCAACGCTTTGGCGCCTCACCTCGCGACAGGGTGTGTGTGTGTTCGCGTGATTCCTAGGGGTGCGTGCTCACCGACCTCCGCCCCCCACGGGAGCGTCGGCCGCCCTGCCGGCGCCGCCGTCGTGGGAATCTGCGTGGGCGGCCGTGAGTTCGAAATCTACGGCAGGTTTCGCACTCTTGGCAAATATATGCCACCTAGGCTTCGGTACGATGATATATGAATATGGTGCGCACGTTTCATTTTTATCGGCGAGAACTGGACACTGCAAACGAACGATGGCGACGAGTGCTCGCGACAGAGACCAGTATTCTCTTGCATGTCTTTTCCTTTATTTTCTCTTTTCTACTTATTTTCGATTTGGTTTGGTTTGGTTCGTTCAGTTTAGTTTTCGTTTCCTTTTATTTTTATTGTTCTGTTTCATGCGGTCACCTCGGTGTCCTGTTGCCAGTCGTACAACGCATGGATATCACCTGAGGTGTAGGATTTGCTCGAGTTTCTATTATATGCGTACCAATCCTGTTTTTTGTATTTTGTATCTTCCCTGAGGTGTTCTTCCACTCCAGAGTTAGCGGAGCCTGTCCTGTGACGATGGACTTGATTTTTTACGACGAGTTAATGTGAGAACAACAAAACGAAACAGCTGCAGCTACGAGTACTTCCAACACGGATGTTGAGGCAGGGTACATGGCGCCCTTGATCCTGTTGGGTAGCTGCATGGGTATCCTGCCGATTGCAAGGTCAGCATGGCTTTTTACACAATAACGGTTGTGGTGGATGGACGGAAAAGTGCCAACGAAAGCTCGCCGCTTTTTTATTTTTGCTTGCTTCAGATCGCTCAAAACACCACAACACACGACTAATGTATTTATAGCATACCAGGTACGCAGTTGTGGGGCGTTTTCGGCACAGATATTGGGCAAAGTGAGAGGGTAGGACACAAAGGGTGTATTGCTTTGTTTCGCGTCGCGCCAGCTCGCGAATGTGGCGGAAGGGACTTGCAAAGTCGTTGGGAGGACGCAACTGCCACCGAGGTTCGGCGATTCTTGCCGTATTTTTCACAACAACGTTTTTTTCACAAGCATGTAGTAGACGTGAAGCGAGACGTTTCCTGCTTTCTTGGCGTTTCGATGTTTCCTGATTTATCGGCGGGCTGCCGGAAAGGCCAGTATAGTACTGCCAGCCGGGCGCTTCAGCTCGATTGGCTTGGAGCAGTGGTCGCGGCAGGACGAACAACTGAGACGCGGCGCAAACATGTGCAACTGGTCCAAAAGAAAGTAAATGCATGTTTTGGTCACAGCTTGCTGCATACGCTGGTATACTCTTATTTTAGTATCAGTGTACGAGAAAATCGAAATTATCTCGGAAAGAACGTTCTTGAAATCGAACTTTGTATTTGAATTGTTGAAAAGCCACCCAATTTTCACGTTTGGACCGGACACAACAGGAAATAGTAAAACGTATGAATACGAAGCAGCGCGGCGTTCCTACCGCCCCTCGGTCTCACTTGGAACACACTGCTGCTGGAAGCAAGGGAAGTCCCTCGTATGACTGTTTAATCTAAAAATACATAGCAGCACACTGAAGAACAGCACTCGAAATGGAATGAATTCGAAGGTAGTACACAAATTGTATCCTCCACATAGCAAGAGACAACAGCAATACGATCAACAGGAACAAAGCAACATGACAGGGGCAGGGCAAAACCCGAGCAGGGCGCTGTTCTACCCAGCCTGTGCGGAAATACAGAGAAAAACGTTTCCGCTGAATGCCACTGCTGTGGCATACGCGATGAAACCTCTAATGCAGCCGACGATTCTACGATATACCTGGTAATGTCTAGCTTCCGAAGCACAGAGAGTTAGTTGTAGCTGATCTTGCAATACTTGGTACTGCTGGTCATTGCAACAATCCAGCCCCGTGGACACGAAATGGCACAAGGAGTCTACTGGTACTGATGAAAACAAACCAAACAACCCCGCACAAGTCGTTTCTCATGCCCTGCCCCCCTTGTGGAATCGGTTACACAGTCCCCACGTTTTGTCCCGCCTGAGCTCCTCCAGCCATGCCGCCTCCCCCGGACATGCACTTCCTAAAGGGACCCATATCGTCGTTTGTTGCGCTTGAGCGTAGGGCCAGAATGATGATGGTGCCGACTAGACCTAGGAGCCAAGAAACAACTGCCACACCGAGGGTAGGGCCAACTTCAAAGTCGCCGAAGGTAGAGCCACTTAGAATAGGCTGTCGTTGACTGAAGCATCAAAGCGATGAAGAAATCGGCGAAAGAGGGAGACGGCGAAAATGCGCCAATTGAGTGGGGGTGGGGTCATGATGGTGTCAAGGGATTAGTCTGTTGGGCTACTGGCGCATGCTACGGTAGGGGGAGGGGGGGTGGTGTTCCATGATGTTTTCTGAGGCTGCTCCTCATTCTAGGCGCTGTACATCTTTCCCCAAAGACGGGCTTCAAGGGGAACGTTCAACCCGATGGGCAATCCCATGACCAGGCTATAAAACGAAAATATTATTCTAAAATAAACGATATTGGGCAGTTCTTTAGTCGAGCATCCCCTTCAATTCCCAGTGACATTTTGGCCAATAAGAAGGGCTACAGTACCCCGATCGTAGCACGTATCTACTGATAGAAGGTCAACCAATCGCCTACTCGAACTAAGCCTTATAAACACTCTCCGCTCTTGAACGGCGGGGTTGGGTATACAGGTCGGCCGGATATACGGGCGGGCGTGTCTAAACCAGGCAGTTCCTTTTCTTAGAGAGACAGGGGAGAGTATTTTTACAGGTTCGACTTGGGGAAGTCAACTTTTCATAAAAAGGCTTGTTATGGCGGGCGGTGAGATTCGAACTCACGATCCCAAAATCCATGGTCCTGCTGTCGACGCCATATTGCTAAGGTATTAGTCTGTTGGGCTGCTGGTACAGGTTAACCAATCACCTACCCAAACTAAGCCTTGTAACACTCTCCCCCCCTTGAACGGTGGGGTATACAGGTCGTCCGGATATACGGGCGGACGAGTCGAAACCAGGCGATTCCTATTTGTATGGAACTGGGGAGAGCATTTATCAGGTTCTTGACATGAGGAAATCACTTCTGTTTAAAAAAAAAACTTAAAAAAAGCGTTTTCATGGTGGACGTGAGATTCGAACTCACGACCATCCACTCAAGTCCCTTCGACGATGCCATATTGTCAAGGCATTAGTCTGTTGGGCTACAGGTAAAAGGTTAACCGATCGCCTACGCGAACTACGCCTTATGACAATGAGCAACCCAAGGAGCGACTGCTGCCATACCCTTGACGGGCGATGCTGAATCACGGATGGCCTATGGCCTACGAAGGACTTTTGTTCGCCACCTTGTGGGCGCAGCAGGAACGGCCGCGTTGCTTAAATCGACGACAATAGGTTATAACATCCTTTTATTTTTGTTGTATAACATCCTTTTATATTTGTTGTACAGTAAGCGGATAACATATATGGTACCGCGGACACATTACGAGTTATTGCACACGCCAACAACGCGGACACACTTTGAGTTATTAAACGCGCCAGTCCATACAATATATCGTTGTGAGTCTGCTTATCGATGCTTGCCACAGTTTTGCGGGGTCATGCCATGGTACAATACGCCCTCTTTCCTCGGGCGGGGACTCCCGACCATCGCGCTCAAGGACGACAACACGATTAAACCACGCCGAGTCGCTCACAGCGGGCAGTCCCATCATACTGAAAACAACGGTATTCAGAGGCGCCTGCTGCTTGTATTACTACCATTTTACATTTTTGGTTGTTCGGAACGCCTGGATCGCCTTTACCAGGTATGTACCAGTAGTTCGTTTTGACCTCCATTTCAATCGCGCCGTATTACTGGACGTCGCCATGTTCGGGTACCACCACCATCGCGGCGTACCAAGATTCCACGGCGGAAATTATTGGACACCCCCGCCGACGTCCACGCTATTTCCGCAAAACTAAGCGTCAAGAAATATAATCGAACCAAAGAAGTTACTGCTACTCTCACGTTTGTCGGTCATAGAAGCCATGAGGGCGAAGGCGATCATCTGGAACACGGAGAACACTGCCAGCATAATCCCCAAAGCTAGCCCGAGCCGGCCCGTCGTGGGAGGCGACGTAAACGCCGAGACAAGGACCAGCACGAGCACGATGCTGACAATCATCGTCGCCAGGAACTGGAAGGCTGTCGCAGCTTGGTCTGAGGGGTACGGTTGAGGCCAAAATACAGCGCGGATGGCGGTCAATGGCGCCAAGTTGTTGGAATATACAGCAGACGCCGATGTCTGTGTGTACAATATCCGGCGTCGGCCGACCTACTATATGCGGCGAGATTTCCAATAGGGTTGACAATTATGGGAAATGATAATTAACTTCGTCGGAACATTTTCTAGGGTACTGGGACAAGGTTATATGCAGATGATGTAGAGTCATGTCCAACTTTTCAGGGTGATCGAGCAAGGGTTACGCCCCCGTCAGG
>JAYJME010004371.1:0-11008 GCA_036873775.1 Costaria costata
CGTAGTCGTATGACCATAGACCCTCGCACCCCTACTATGCCGGGACGGAGCACGTCGGGTTTTCACCAACCAGGCAGGCATTGCTTGCGGGGGGGGGGTGATGCTGAGGGACGTAGTTGGAGTGTGGCGAGCGATTGCTCGTTTTCTTGTGTCACTA
The DNA here is from genome assembly GCA_036873775.1 of Costaria costata. Classification (NCBI taxonomy): domain Eukaryota; class Phaeophyceae; order Laminariales; family Agaraceae; genus Costaria; species Costaria costata. The sequence continues at coordinate 158 of JAYJME010004371.1, forward strand.
TATCGTCGTCTGTATGTATGTATGTATGTATGTATGTATGCGGCGAGTGAAGGCGAAGTGCTGCATGGCTCGGGGAGGGATACGCTTGTATACTTCTGATGGTACCGTACGATCGTTTCGTACTAACATACGTTAACGAGCGCCCAAATGTCAGGGTTTTCCCAGCCCTACCGTAAATCGCCCGCGAAATGCTGCACGGCTCGGAAGGGGTGCACTCGTTTACGTTGATGGTATGAATCGTTTCGTATCATGCAATATTCTTTATTGAACGCCCATAAATCAAGACATTTCAAGTCGTTCGTGAAAATGCTCCATGGCAAGGAAGGGACAATGCTTATTATATGTACACCCTGAGGGTATACTATGCCCGTTTCTTATTATCATGCTTAAAGCGAGCGCCCACAGATAATGGCATGCATCATACTTAATTATGTCGCCCGAACGCCGATGGATCATGACAGTCATTCCCAGACTTGAGCCGTCCGATCCTATCATACCACGATTTTGTTTTTGGTGCTTTTTTTGTTTAGCTAGCTAGCTAGCTCCTGACCTTGTTTCCTGCTCGGCGCCCATCATCCCCCTTCGTTCTCGAAGCATTACAAGCCACTCCCACGAGTTGAAGGCGCGGGTCGCCTTCTCCTCTTTCGCCATCTCCGCACACACCTATCAGTATTTTGTTTTGTTTTTAAATCCAATGTCGGATGGGGTAAAAAAGAAGCTTAAATAAGCCACCCACACCACACTTCGGCATTAAAATATGCGTATATTGCGTCAGTTTAGTTATTCTGCCGTTGCAAGCATCGGCAGCGGCGTACGTATATATGTCGACCCGACTTGGTCCCGAGGAGACCAGGCATCGTCGCGGGGATCGCCATCCGGGGGGCCATCTCCCCGAATAGTAATGTTTTTCGAATATATGGTGCGTAATCATGGAGGCATGTATGGTTTTTGGGGTCCATCGCGGGTTTTGACCACTATGCTCCCCCCCCCCCCAGTATTGGGATATGTTGCAGACGCGTTTTTCGACAACCAACTAAATGCAATAAATTACGCACGATGCTCTGCACGCACTACGCTATATTATGCCAGGTATGCGAATAGAAAGCGTGCGAGAGTATACCTGGCGTGTACCATGTCTACCTTTTGCACTAGATTTAGCCAACCAAAACGCCGCATTAGAGTTGCGATGCTGTAACGTCCGTTACATATGTACGAAGGAAGCGCAGATCATGTATATCTACGTGCCACTTGGGCTTGTTCATTTTGCAAGCTATATAACATTATTGCTATAACCTGAAGGGCCACTGAGTGCTGAGTGGACGAGAATACCTGTTCGTGGGTGCAGTGCTCTCAGGAGAATCCCATGACAGACCACGACAGCCACAGGGTCATCAATATTAACAATGTACTCTGGGCTGTTGATATTATTAGTTGCGTGCTTGACCGCACTAGGTTTGTCGTTTTTCCTAGGTGCGCTGTTCTTTCATCTGTTGGACATCTCGGTTCACCTGCCCCACTTTGGCCCTGGCGTCCGCTTTCAAGCCGCGCTCTATTTGCTTCTGCTGCGCCGCGGCCACCCTCGCGTGCTCCCTCTCCCATTTCTCGCGGTTCTGGTTACGTATAATACGAAGACGTCGCAGACCAAAACAGCCAGTAAAGGCACACGCACGACGCGCATATGGATAGTAAGCAGACCTACCCAAGCGGCGCCTACCCCGCCTTCAGGGAGGAAAAAAAGCGGGTTCTCCTCCTGTTGTAGGCGCGGACGAAGCAGCAGCCTGCCAGAAACAAATCAGGCAGGGCGGGGGGAGGACGCATACTACTACTACTACTACTACTGCTACTACTACTATGATAGGGGCGTACTGCTATACCTCATATTTTCTGCGGCGCAGCTCATTTTGAGGAGATCTATTTCTCCCCCGAAGCAACAGGCTTGGGACGAAAGGTGCACCTACGCTTAATTAACCCCGACGAGTAAATTTGATGACCAGGGTACAGAACGAAAAATATTGTAAAACGAAGCAAAACAAAACAAAACAAGACGATTTGATTGGGTAACTTAGTTCTTCAGTTGATAATCCCCTTCAGTCAGAAACATTTTTTTGATCAATCAGATGACTGCTACCATACCCCTATCAAATATTTTTTGACCAATCAGATAACTGCTACCATACCTCTATCAAACGTTGTTTTGACCAATCAGATAACTGCTACCATACCCCCCTATCGTAGCGCGCATTAAAAAAAAAAAAAAAAACACGCGTTGTGTGGAAGTGGCTGTCACGGCAGGTAGCGCGGGTGCATGCCAGTGGCCAAAGGGGAGCTGCCGTTTAGGGAGGCGAAGTCCTCTACTGTACTTCTTTGGACACGGGGCCAACCTTGAGTACGAATATATAGTACAGCGTTTCAACGGCCCCCTACAAAAGAAGCACCAACAACAACAAAATAGACAGCACGCGAGCGCAGAGCGAAAAAGAGGGCCACTGACGCCCCCGCCCGCTCAGCACGCGTGATGATTACATCTATCTCCGTCATGCTGAGTAAGATGCTTCGGAAAAAAAAACTGTGTTTACCGATTCATTTTAGTAACAGTTCCGGCTTGTTCGACGGCAAGCATGTCGTCGCCGGGCCATGGGCTGCGAGTTTGTTCGGGGGGGGCTCGAACGACAAAAAACGGGCAGCCAGCACCCCACCCCTCCGAACGTCGAAATCGCTAGAGGGATGTGAGTTGGCTGCACTCGACGGCTACTTGCAATGATTATTAATACGTGGAGGGCACAGTAAGCCAACGAACTGGTTTTAGTATCTGCCTATAAAAAAAACACACACAAACACACGCCGAACCCCAAACACAAACGCGCTAAGACTATACAGTCAGATACAAAAGATGCAAAGAGCGCTGTAAATGTAGCCGCACACAACTACTGTAACTGTATGTAATACCTTACTTATTACGGGGGATCATAGTAAATAGGACCAAATATTGTTAGCAAAAATAGGGAAATATATAGGTTTTGGTGTCTACAGTAGGTTCTATTGTGTCTGCAGTAGGTCCTGTTAAATATGGACCAAATATTGTTAGCAAAATAGGGAAATATAGAGGTTTTGGTGTCTACAGCAGTAGGTCCTATTGTGTCTACAGTAGGTCCTATTAACTATGGTCCCCCGTATTAGTACGGAGGCGCCATGCTATAATACGATAGAGGTGTTGTTCCATGATGTTGTTTCTGAGGCTCTTCACTTTAAGAGCTCCATATCACACCCGAAATCTGTTTTTGGGCAAACTGGAAGAGCAGCCCGATGAGCAAACCCATGATGGACTAGGGCGTACAAAACAATCACAACAATGCAAAACAAGAATGACATTCGGACGGTTTTGGGTTAAGGAGCCCCGTTATTCGGAAACCAAAAAAAAAGCCAAAAAGTGCAACCTCTATCGTGTAGCACGCGTCCGGGAGTACTACATATTAGTAGCATGTGTCACGATACCTCACCCAGCGTCCGGCTTCAAATAAAAACTGCAAATAATACGCAATCCCATGGGCTGCAGGCGGGCGTATCTACTGTAGCGCGGACAATGTTGCTTTCAAACATATCATACATATCGGATCCAAAAATATTGAGTATATATACTAAGTTTAAGTTGGGGGTTTGGATGAGGTACAGAGCCCCCCAAGTGGGGAGCCTTAGAACAAACACATGGAACAACACCCCTGTCGTAGAACGTGTCACAGAAGCCAGGAGGCGTGCTCCCATAGATAGGGGGTGGCACTTTTTTTTTGGCAATTTACATATAATAGTTTCTGACCAACGGAGTTCCTTGACCGTGAAACTGCCCCAGGTTTCGTCATTTTTTTTCACTTGTTTGTTTGCAGTTTGCAGTTTGTTCGTCGGGCTGCCGGATTTTTTTTTTTTTCATTTTGTTTCCATACACAAAGCAAGGTGTCGGGGTGTGTACGAGGTATTATATAGAGAGCACCCGCAAATCCTAGCAAATGAGGGAGGGGCCTCACAAAAAGCATGGAACAACACCCCTACCGTAGCATGCGTCCTAGATGATCTAGATCTCGTGATCTAGATCTAGATCGCGATCTATCCGACGTGCGGTATGGGTCTTCCTTCCCAAGTCAGAAACGTTTTTGGCTGAAAGCTGGTGCAACGATGCTTGTCCGAAAGCTAGCGCAACGATGCTGTACCCCTATATCGTAGCCCGGGAGCGTCTATTAATAGTCATATTATTACTCGTATCGTCTCCCTCGAACAAGAAAATTAAAATGTTGAAAGTCCTGAATTAGTAACAGGTATGGGTATTAGGGACGTGGTAGCTGTACTGCACTTTGTAGGATAGCTCGGGGAAGACTTGGGGATAGTTGATATTTGTATGGTGGTTTCTGGTCCCATTGCTCTTTTTTCACTGCATGCCCGCCTGTCGTCACTCTGACGGCACTCCAGGCAGCAGACAGACGTGTTCCACTCTGTGTTCACGCCTGCCGTGCGTTTCGTACGGTACAGGCAGCACTCCAGACAGCAGCCAACCGCTGTAGCCAGTAGCCACGAGTTGGTTAGTTGCGGGAACGGGGGGAACTCAATGCTGTAGTTGAGTGGATACCCGCGGCCATGTTAGTTCAGTTCGCACGTTGATTTTATTTCAGTTGTGCGCCTTCTTTGTCTCTTGCGTTTCAGGTGGGAAAACGTCGTGATTTCCCGGCCGAATTTCGATTTTTTTGTTGTTTTTCAGATCTTCCTAGGGGCTCCAGCACCTCTTAGTGTGTGACCACGGACTCTAGATTTTGAGATCATGTGAGAACAACAACAACTATTATTAATAACAACCCCCACCTGTATCTTCCAGGCCCCACATACGACGCATACTGTATCTCCCCCATTTGCGAAATGAATTATTAGTAAATATTATTCGAGCATCGCACCACATCTATCCCCCCCGAAACATCTCCCTAGAACAACACCCCCCTCGATTATCCCCTTTAGAGCCGGAAACGGTTTTTGGGGTTTGGGGATAAAACTACTTGGAAATAGTGCGGGATACTGTTTGGGGTAGTAGTAAAAAGGGTTAACACTGCAATACACATTTCCATATCCAGAGTGAGTGGAAGTATCATGTATACGTATTATATGATACCACGGACGGACTCTCCTCCAAAACAACAACCTTTGCTGCTGTGGTGCCACCAACCTTGAGCAACGTTGAGCGCAGGCTATACTTAGCGCAAGAGCGCTCAGAGCGGTTCGGACCAAACATGTCAGGAGACAGCGATTTCAACCCTTGACAGACAGCAAATTCGCCTTATTTTGCCTTGACTGACACCGACTGACGCTAAACTACTAGGTTTTAGTGTGGAGCACTCGGCCCTAAAAAGCCCTTGACAGCGCATGTTTTTCCTTCCTTGAAATGTCTCCTGACATCTTTGCTCGAGACAATCATCTTCAAACCATCCTCTCCGAATCATCCTCTCGGAATAACCATCTTGAAAACATCCTCTCGGAACCATCCCCTCGAGCTCGTCATGTCGAAAAGCATCGTCTAACGACCGCCGCATGATGTCGAAACCATCGTATGACATCGAAACCATCGTATGACATCGAAACCATCCTCTTGAAACGATCGCCTCAAAACCATGGGTCCGAAGACACGTTGTCAGCACCAGTTGTGACTAGAAATCATCGTAAAATGTCGAAACCATCGGATGATCTTGACACCGAAATCATCGTCGCGAAAGCATCTACTTGAAACCATCGCCTTAAAACCACGGTCTCGATCGCAAACCACGTGTCAACCAACACCACTCTGTCTAAAAACCTATCGCGTCGAAAGCATGACCTCAAAACCATGATCATCAAGCCCCACCATGAACGATCGCATCAAAACAACCTCGAGCGAAATCCTTATAACGCAGATCACAATCATGCCCACGCTGATACCGCTCGCCATCTTTGTCCGCCATTAAACAAAAAAAAACACGAGTATCGCCGCCCGAAAAAAAAACAAGTCGTAACGGGTCATATCTTCATACCTGGTACCATGTATGTATAATATGCATCACAGCATGTCGCACCGTCACGTCCCACATCCGGGAAGTTACAATTTTACCCGCCTTTCCACCCACTCCGCACCACTACGAGCAATTAAAAAAAAACGAAAACAATACAAACACCAACAAAGAAACAGGAGCGTAACACAAACGAATTGACACAAAAAAAAAGAAAAAAAGGAAGCCCTCCATCCCTCCTCCGCATTGTTAGGATGCGACGGTCTATAGTAACTATACGCTACAAACCCCTCCGGCAGGTTTCCGCGGCGGAGACGACCTCTCACCGTTCAGCAGCCTTGGCGATGTCCGCTAGAGCCGCATCGGCTGCGTCCTGAATCTTATCCGAGGCTCCAGATGCGTTCTCTCCCACCCCTTCAGCCGCCGCCGCCTTGAGAAGGGCCTTCACCTGCCATGCCCAGATGCATCATATCGTATCATATAATATCGTATAATACAGTATCGTATCGTGCCATATCGTAAAATATCACTTTGCTGCATCATATCGTTTCGTGCCATATCGTACGATAAAAAATAAAATCGTATCATAACGCTATAATATGAATATGAATGTAATCACCCCTTCAGCCGACGCCTTGAGAAGTCCAACAATATGATATGGTTATCAATATCGTATAACATTGTATCCGACCGTGTCGTATCGTATAAACATCATATCGTAATATCGTAAAATACCGGATCGGATCGTGCCTTACCGAAATATAAACATTATCTGGTACTGCATGCAGTACATGCCATCAGAGTCACGTGATGTCACATTATTGCAGCGACAGAAAAGCAATGAACAAAATAACCGCCGTCGATTTTGGTCAAATAGGTCAGGGTGGGATCAGGGTGCCCAGGTGGCCCTGCGGGAGGCTAATTATATGCCCAGGGTCGGCTTGGAGGACTCTGATCCGGGTGGGATCAGGTCGGCGTGGGAACAGGGCGCCAATCGGGAGCATGGTGGCGGTGTGCAGAGTGTACTTTGTGCACCCGGTATGCGATTAGGGTTCTCGTCTGCCCGGCAAGGTTTTCTACACCGTGATGCTGCGTTTTTAATAGCTGGGTTGTCCACGACCTCAACCTATGACCTGATTCCAAAATGGCTTATAATACTAGCCCCAGGGTCGGTTAGTTTGGGGGGATCAGGGCGTCAGGCGGGAGCAGGGTGGAGGGAGCTGTGCACACTTATTTCTTATTTCGCGTACGTTCCCGGTTTGCGTTTAGAGCATCGTCTCCCCCTATCACCTGCACCGCGTTTTGCGCGGCCCTGCGAGCTTTGTCGACGGTGGCAACGAGCCCCCTCATGTCCTCATCAGCACTGGCTCCCGGGGATAGCGGCGACCGCACGCGGTTCTGGGAGTTGGAGGGACGCTCGGAGTTCGACGAGAGCGCCTCGGCCTCCATGACCGCTGCTTCTGCTTCGGCCAACGCATCCTAAGGAGTCGGAGGGCACGAGGGGGGGGGGAGGGGGTACTCATTTGACCATTGACCACGCATCCCTTTCGAGACGGAACACCTTTCCTACTCCTAATGCAGATGAAACCAATCAATCAGCCAAATCACAGCTACAAACAGAAACCAAGAAACCAGTTACACTAGACCAATAACATCACCACCTCTGCCTTCTCCGCCGCCACCGCGGCCATGCCCAATCACAGTTACAACAGCAAAAGTTAAGTGAGCTATCAGCCCCACTACGTACAGTCACAACAAAACACATCAATCACAGCCAAAACAAAAAAATCCAATAGCCAATCAGAGCAACAAACAGAAACCAATTAGCCAATCACAACACGAGTAGGCCACTTCAGCCAAGGCCAATCTGTAGCCTCAACAGCAACCAACAGCAACCAAGGAAACCTATCATCAAAACCAACCACCAATCACATGGTGACCTCCAAAATAACGAAACAATTCACCCAATCAAAATGACACACAGAAACCAAATCAGCCAAATCACAATAGAGTAGACCAATCAATCACCTCTGCCTCCTCCGCGGCCACCGTGGCCATGCGCCTGTTCGCCAAGGCCAACCTTAGCCTGGACAGCACCCAAGGAAGCTTGTCAGGCGGCGTCTCGTTCAAAATCTTGTGAAGGACAGCGATCTGCCCCGAACGGAAGAAAACCCGTTTCGCACCCAGTCGGAACGCCTCCGAAGGTACCTGGAAAAACGAAAATGACAACGAAGATGAAAAACGAACATGAAAATGAACACGAAAAACAAACATGAAAGTGAAAATGAAAATGAACCTGAAAATAAACACAAAAATGAACAAGGAAAATGAACATGAGAAAAACGAACATGAAACTGAACACGAAAAACAAACATTAAAATAAACACGAAAATGAACCAGAAAATGAACCTGAAAATGAACCTGAAAATGAATAAGGAAAACGACCATGAAAAAACGAACATGAAAAAAAATGAACATGAAAATAAATGAACATCAAAACAAGTGAGGAAAACGAAAAAGAAAAAAAACGTAGTGGCGCGATCAGCCCCGCGCGGAATAAAAAACCCGTTTCGCACCCAGTCGGAACGCCTCCGAAGGTACCTGGAAAACAAATATGAAAAGAAACATGAGCATGAATAACTACGAAGGAAAACGAACACAAAATAAAATATATAAACACGTACATATGATACGTTCAGATAGTCTACGAAAACAAGTATGGTACAAACATGAACACGAAAAATAGTACATGCAATAAATGCCCAACGGAAGGAACCGAACACGCCTTCCCACTTACATCAAACGCCCAGAGGATGGCCGCGACCAGAGACTTCTCCGGCTGGCCTTCGAACATCTTCTCCGCCTCCATGATTCCGTCTCCGAGAGACTGCACGAGTTTTAGCAGGAAGCATGTCAAAGCACACAAAACAGACGGGAGTAAGAAAAATATTAACTTCAGTAACATGAATTTGTTATTTTTAACGATAAACAAACCGCAAAACAACGACAAAGACCGCGAAATCGCCCAAGCGGCAACTATAACAGCATAATATTACATTGTAGAATTACTTTCTGTTTTCGGGTATGATGAGAAATATACCCGCCGGGTACAAAATACAAACACGAAAATACGAACACGAAAACACAAGAAGGGCGAGCGTAGGTGTACATGCAACAAACCAATCACAACAAAAGCCCCTTTTGCTTGCCGAGAAAGAATACCCGCAGCCAAAATGCAAAAAATCATAATTCCTTCCATCATCTCGGTAAATGATCAGATGTGATGCCTGGAATACAATAAACGTCAAACGAAGGATACGAAAGCCCTGCTGGGTTCTCCAGTAGGAGGCATTCAAACATTGGGGGGCGATGTGGGTCACAGGTCCTAGATCTACCGTCAGTCATCGTAGATACTGAATCTGGTACTTTAGTGGTTACAGGTCTCCGTAGATCTGACGTCATCGGAGGCGGGGAATTACGTATTGTCCGCTCCCGTCACCAATTAATTGCTGGTGACGTACATCATGAGTCGATGGGAGATGAGCTGTGCCCCATTATTCACACGCTATCAATAGGCGCTTTCAGCAAGTCGTTTTTTTTTCACAAGAAATACATCCTCCCTAGGGGTAAATTCGAACTCATGACCTTGACCTCAGCACTTGCGAGGTTAAACCACTGGACTACAGGGGCGACCTGCTATAATAGTTGGCTATTAATAGGCATTAGACTTCAGTATTGTACGGTCACTACGGGGGAACCTCATAATCGGAAAACAAATTTGGTCAGTAAAAATGGGGGGAAAAAATGTCTTTGTGTCTATCGTGGGTTATGTAACTACTATTAATACTACAGTGGTGTACCCACTTTAAGACAAGCCCGTGACAAGCCAATTAAGCCAATTTAGGTGGCCTTATCTCTATTATACGAAGTATAGTCTTATCTTTTACTATTAACACTGCAAACAATATCCCATACTGATTTCAAGCAGGTTTTTTTTTCTCGTGACAAGCCGATTTATCTGGTCTTAAGCCTAGAAAAGTCTTAAACCGGACGGTCTTAAAACTGTCCAAAGTAATAGTTGGGCGCGGATGTCTTGCCGGGTTCTTCGTCTTCGTTGAATCCGACCGGCGCGTGGGTGGCTCGACTTAAGTGGATTTTTCAGGATGAAGACTAAGGTAGTTGATTGGCTTATTTCGCCAGTCAACAAATACCTAGCCCTGAAGAAAACAACATTTGCATCTGGCTCTTTGTTCTGTTTGGTATTATGCGGTCGCCTCGGTGTCCTGTTGCCAGTCGTATCATATCACACATCGCATGATATGTACCAGGTATTTGATACGTACGTACGCTGAGTTCCTTTTTTATTTCTATTTTGTTCACCTGAGTTGTATGGTACGATTTGGATTGAGCTACTATGCGTATTATTTCTGTTTTTATTTCTATCTTTCCCGAGGTATTCTTCCACTCCAGAGTTGTTGGAGCCTGTCTTGTGACCATGGACTTTGTTTTAGCGAGCTAATGTGAGAACAACACCACCACCAACAACAAACATCAACAACAACACCAACACCACCAACAACAACAATCAACAACAACCATCAACAACAACAATAACACCAACACCACCACCACCAACACCAACAACAACACCAACAACAGCAACAAACAACAACACCCACAACAACAGCAACAGCAACAACACCAACACCAACACCAAAAACAACAACAACACCTACACCAACACCAACAACAACAAACAACAAACAACAACATCAACATCAACACCAACACCACCAGCAACAGCAACCAACAACACCAACAACACCAACAACACCAACAA
>JAYJME010004372.1:0-11008 GCA_036873775.1 Costaria costata
CCGCGGGTCTTCCTGTGAAGCTTGCCGTGAGCACGGCCGCGGCACGCCACTGGGCTTGCCGTGGGGCCTTCCGTGGCGTGCGCCGTGAACATTGCCGTGAACCTTGCCGTGGGCCTTGCCGCGACGTCTTGTCGCGGACCCGTTCGCGGCATTCCGTGACATGCCGCGGAGTTTCGCGAAATTCCGCGGCATTCCACCAGTGATGGTCGACGACAATAGTGCTGCGCTTTGTTTTGTTTGCGTTATGGATGGCTTCAACTCTTGCGGAATTCCTGGCATACTCGCCTAAACAATGGACGCGACCACGTGGAAAAAAAGTTGAGGGGAATGGCCACAACTAACTGGTACGCTGATTTGGTGCGGCGATCTGCAGTCAGTTGCACATATCCACGCTCTTACACGTTTTGGTTGTCGTAGATCATTTTTGTGTGCTGCTTTGTGTACTTTCCCCGTCTGATGATGAGGGTATCTTCTCCCGTGCATTTGTACGACGTAGGGGGCTCGGTTGACGGAGCGGTTGCCGCCACATCGCGATCATTTCGGTTCGCTTCTCGGTTGCTACACAGCCTTTTTCAGAGTTTGCGCAGCTTTTTCAAAAAGGAGTTGTCCAGGACAATTAGTTCCTCAGCTTTTTCAAAAAGTAGTTGTAGACAAAACTAGATGCGCAGCCAGGACAGCTATTAATAGTTGCGCAGCTTTTTCAAAGGGTAGTTGTCTGCCAGACAACTGACAACTGTCATAATTGTACAGGGTGTGGAACTTTGCCTCCAATATGGAGCCCTTCGATGACCTCGAGCGGGGCCAACGGCCCACAAGTGAAAGGATGCAGGATCGAGCCTGGCCTTGTGCCTGCTTCGCGTCCAAGAGGGGCGGGCATGCTTGGCAGAGAGAGAGAGAGAGAGAGAGAGAGAGAGGGGAGAGGGTACCTAACGGCACGGGGAAATACACCAGACGGGAGTCTTTGCACTGCTATATGGGCTACCAGGTATGGCGTAAAAAAAAAGGGTAAAAGACAAATGGGAAATGGGGGTATACCCCATGTTTTATTGAGGATAGCTACTTTGCTACGGTACACAACAACAATAAGTACCAGCTAGTCCATACTCGTATACCAGGTATAGCTTATCGGTTTCGCTGTCGGTGACATATCATAGTACACGTCGTCTGAAATACGTAGCCCGTAGGGCATACCTGGTAGCAACATGATGCGATGCTATGTACTGATTCAAGTCCTACGTGGTAATATAGTGTTCAGAGGGTCAGATCAGGCCGTTGATGGATAGGTACTCCTTTGGTACAGAGCATATAGCACAAGGCGCTACGGCGATACCAGTGCAAGGTGATCTGTACGTACGTATCATACGCAAGTACCAGGGTCATCGTACATACATAGATGGTAGATCTGATTTATTTAGTACATGTGCGGTGAACGTGGAACCACCCCGACAAGCCGTTGGGAATTACGAGGGATCCTTGTACGGGTCACGCCGTTTTTTTAGTAGATCACCCGAGGGTGGTCTGTTGTCTGTTGTTTTGTTGCTTTTGTTTTTTGTTGAGATGAGATCGATGACCGTGCGCCATGCACATTTTTTTACAACCAACTCACCAGCACCTACTTCTTCTCTGCTTCATCGTCTCCTCACTGAGACCGCTGACAATAAACACAACAGGGCCCTTCGGGTCTTCGTCTTCTTTCTTTCGCCAGGTCTGCGGAGCGCAGCTGATACTGTTTACCAGTCGAGTAATAACGATTGGGTGCTTGCTTCTGCCACATGCAACCCATGCAAGCGTAAAAATTAAGAGGTTTTACGGCCGTTTGGGGGTACAGGGAAGAACACGAACACGGCAGGTGCCCGCGCGTGCCCCAAACCCCCTCAAACTCAATTCTGACACGCTGGCAACACGCCCGCAGTCCATGCCGAGCACGCACATCGTGTGTTTTGTTTTTTGGCCACGTTGTTGGGCCAAACGGGACCGCGGCGTTGGAGGGGGCAACTAGATCCCCCCATTTGACTACTTCTTGGAGGGAATCCCCCGGCACATCTACTTAATTTATGAAGTACCCCAATGTGACCATTAGTTTCCCCCTAATTGACCGAAAACATACCCCGCTTTGACCAGTTATGACCACCACACCAAAATCTACTATATCGACATCTCCACCTCGCCGTCGAACAGCCCGAACAGACCATGGGCGGAACATACAATATTAATGTTGTCACTCAGCAGCGCCGGGGTGGTCGTCGTGTGAACGATGCCTTGATCAATCGTCATTTTTTGTGCTTTTTGTTGCATTTCCGTCTCTCAAATCCTACTGCAAGGGTCGGTTGAGTCTCGTTCGCTTGGTAGCCGTGTTCCCACCCCGACAGATCCACGCGAGGGCCGTCCCTCGGACGAAAGGAGCCCGACTAAATTTTGTCACTTTAATGCAGCGCCAACGATATTATGGGCCGCCGTGCTGTTCCCAACTGTACAGCTGAGTTATTTACCGCAGAGCCACGCTTGTGGTCACCCGACAGTATCGCGGCTGTGTATGAGCAGTTCCTTGTGTTTTACTGTGTAATACAGCGCCAACGACATGCGTTGCCGTGTTTCTCCCCAGTGTGCTGCTTAACTGTTTGCCACGGAATCACTTGAGCGTGTGGTCGCTTGTGCGAAGGGGGCGCGACTACGTACGATACAATGAGTACTTCAAGTATTTGCAATCCTCCGGCGGATTCGAAAATACAAAAAATACCTGGTACCAGGTAAAGCTTTTAAGCACACCACACTTTTCACTACCACAGCCAGCTGTGTCATCATTGAGGAATACAACATACATACCTGGTAGTAATCATAACCAAATAGGGATAGTAAAAAAAAGGGGAATACGTAAATACTGGTAAGTTTTTGTGTCTGTCGTGGGTTCTGATCGTTCTGATCGCTATGGTCCAAAGCAAAATAATACCAGGTAGTACCAAGTACATCGACCCGCCCTGTACCTTCGACTGGGGAATCAGGTGCGGTGGAGCTCTAAAAGGTACTGCCATCAGTGTAGAGGCGTTACCCATGGAGCTGCCGGGGGGGGGGGAGGTCCGGCAATTACCCAACGCACGATAAGCCGTACCAGGTACAACACAAACATGGTCAGCTTGTTTCTTCCCCGATATATATCAGACTGACACTTGCTGGAGAGCGTCTGTCATATCATATGCACAATCCTTGGTTTAACACTGTAAACCATACTATCTGGTACGAATACACAGCTTTATACACACTTGTACGGGTGTACAGCAGCGAAGGAAGGAAACTGTCTTACTGTTCATAACCTGTTCGCAACTCATGCAGCACATCGACCCGGACCAATGGGCGAATATGCCCATTTCAAACACACGTGGCATCTCTCCGCTTCATACCGCATGTAGTCCGGGTCTCACGTAGGGGGTCCACACTGCACCGTATATCCCGAGAACCCAACAACAAAGCACAAACAGAGCCAGTTCTCCTTGAGCTACAGCTGCAGCACCCTATGATAGCCTTGAGGTGAGGTACAGTACCCTATGACAGCCTTGAGGTGAGGTACAGTACCCTACGACAGCCTTGAGGTGAGGTACAGTACCCTATGATAGCCTTGAGGTGAGGTACAAAACCCTATGACAGCCTTGAGGTGAGGTACAAAACCCTATGATAGCCTTGAGGTGAGGTACAGTACCCTGTCTATGATAGCCCTCCACGCAGGCCACGGTAGGGGTGTCATAGCACCTTATTTTTTCCGGTGCTCGTCACTTGAGGAGTCCCCATATACTCCACCCTAAAACTGACTTTTGATAATAATAGTACACTTAAACCCGCTGCACAATCCCATGCAGCCATGGCCAAGATATAAAACGAAAAATATTGGATTCTAACGGCTATATTGTTGGGTACTTCCTCAGGTGAGGGGCCCAGTCAGTCTGAATTACGTTGCCCCAAAAGTTCCAACTCTATCGTAGCACGCGTACCTCGCGGCCACGACCGTACCCCTCACACCGGCCAAAAACCACGGCGCTCCGTCAACACCATCGATCGCGTGGAGTGCGCGATCCACCCCAGCTCGCTATCGACACAGGAAAGCGATACAAAATTGCGCTGATAAGGCGCAAAAAACACACAATACGTCACAAAATACTCAAAATCGCGCTGAGAAGCTGCAAAAATATTTCACATCGTGCGCCTTAACCCTTCTGGGGCTTGAAAGCGAAAAGGACGGGAAAAAACAAACAAACGAAAACGGCGGTGTTGGCCATGCGAAGCAGGCCGGCGCTGCTTGCGGTAAGGAGTGACACAGTTAGCACCGGAACTGCACTGCAGGCAGGTGTGCAACACGCGCTCAGCACGGTGGCACCCGTCCTCCTGCACGCTCTGTGATCAAGTCGGACGACCACGCTCAACTCAGGGCCAGCATCACTGAAGCACACGAGTGAGATGATACTATAGGAAACCCGGGGATGTACCGCGGATGTCCCCTGAGGGCCACAGCTCTCACCAGACGGTTGATAAGACCGCACCTCTCATTTCGTTATTGTCGCTACACCAAATCCTAAAAGCCTTAACAGCCTATCTTACAAAAAAAGCTGCGAACGCTACAACTATTTAACACATCGGACAGATCACGATCTAGATCATTTAGATCATCTAGATCAACTAGATCCTAACCTGCCGTTATGAGATCCTGTGCAGGATCTGTACCGTACAGATCCAACCCAGGAACCATGTCCTAGGTCATGCAGGTCATACGGCTCCCACCCGGCAACCTTAGCTGGAGAATACAGATCAGATCTAGCTGCCCTGGTCCAGATCATGAAGTGGAAATCGATGATCTGTCCGAGGTGTGAACTGTTTGATCGCCCGGAAATGTATCTCTTCTACAACCATCGAGCAATGTCACACAACTCTCCTTCCACACCTAACCAGCTTCAAGCGCAGGCGGATCGAAAGGCAGAAACAACAAAACACAACCCAGGTAAAACAGACAAAAGCAAAAGCGGTCCAGCCGAAGAGCCGCACCGGAACAAAACCAGACAATTCCAAGGGTGTGCTTAGTAGGATACTTAAGACACACCCTGGCTTATATAACCGGGCACCACATTTGATTTTTATTGGTGATACTCGATGTACCCGGGTAACCTCATAATATACGAAGTATACCCGTAAACATACCCTTGAAACAATCGCCAACACATAAGGGCAGACAAACGGGTTTTTCTATCTCTATCCCATCTGCTGCCGCTCAGAAGACCCCTCTGAAGCGCAACTTACGAGGCCCTAACGCGCCGCCTAGAATCCCCGCATGAAACGTAACGTACGAGTTGAACCGTAACTTACGAGCTCTAGGTCCTAACGCGCCTCCTAGAACCTCCGTCTGAAACGTAGCTCACGAGATGAACCGTAACATACGAGCTCTAGGCCCTAAGCCTAGAATCCCCGTCTGACACGCAACTTACGAGGTGAAACGTAAATTAGGAGGTGAATCGTAACTTACGAGGTCTAGGCCCTACCTAACGCGCACAACCCATGTTCTGGCCCGAAAAACACCCCACTCTATTTTCAAGTAGTTTGCCCCGAAAAACCTCCTACTCTAATTTCAAGTAGTTTGCCCCGAAAAACGTACTACTCTAATTTCAAGTAGATATCCCCAAAAAACGCCGATGCAGTTGCAAAAACAGGTATAACCCCTTAAGAACTGCACGTACGGTACTGTTTTGTGCAAATCTTACTTGGAATTAGTGTACGATCATCTCTACAGTTACCTAGGACAGACCATCGATTTCCCCTTCATGATCTAGATCTTTCACAGCAGACAGATTCCTGATCTGTAAGATCTAGCTCATGCTACCGTGTGGGGCCCGTGTAATCTGCATGATCTCGGACATGCTTCCTGGGTTGGATCTGTACTGTTCAGGTCATGATCAACATATCACAACGGCAGGTTGGAATCTAGATGATCTACTAGATGATCTAGATCGTGATCTGTCCGCCAACGTGTGCAAAGTAGCACCAATAAATTAAGGCCTAGGGGGTCGGCCTTTGAGAGAGGTCGGCGCTTCGGAAGGGCCGGAAGGGGAGGCAGCAGCCTTCACGGCTGGGCCTGCCCCCGGAGCCGTAGGGTACATGTCCTGCAACGATCAAGGCAACAACAAAAAAACGGTTTGCGGTACGGTAGGTGGTGTTGCTTAGTTGGGGGTTGCACAAGTCTACAATGGTGCAGCAATAATTGCCCGACCAAATTTGACCTTAACCAAAAAACACTTTGTCCAATTAAACAAGCACGGTGAGGTACATGTCCTGCAACGATCACAGCGCAACAAAAAAAAAGTTGTGCGGTAGGATAGGCGGTGTTGAGTAGATGGTTGACAAAGTCTACGGAGGCGCAGCAATGATTTGTCCTGCTAATTTTGACCTGAACCATTGTTTTGGACACTTAAACAAGCACGGCAGAGTAGATGTCCTGCAAAGATCACGGCAAAAAAAAAAAAAAAACTTGTGCGGTAGGGTACGCTGTGTTGCAGAGGTGGTAGTTTCATACGAAGTAGGTCTACAGTCGCGCGCCACACGATCACAGCATTAACAAAAAACGTAGTGCGAGTAGGCGGTATCTAGGACACGTTTCCTGGGTTGGAGCTGTACTGCTGTACAGATCCTGCACATCATATCATAACGGCAGGTTGGGATCTAGACGATCTAGATGATAAATATGATCTAGATGATCTATATGATCTATATTATCTAGATCGTGATCTGTCCGACATGTGAAACCTTTTGTCCAATCAAACAACCACGGTGGGGTACATGTCCTGCAACGATCACGGCAACAACAACAAAAAACGTTGTGCGGGTAGGCAGCTGGGTTACATACAGGAAGTGGGCCAATGCGTAGAAGCAGTCCCACCTATATAATGAACTTGAAGTTCAACAGCTACTAATACGGGGAAACATAGTAATATCACCTACTGTAAAGTAACATTACCTGCTGTACAGTAACATCACCTACTGTACCGTAATATCACCTGCTGTACAGTAATATCACCAACTGTACAGTAGCATCACCTACTGTACAGTAATATCACCTACTGTACAGTAATATCACCCGCTGTACAGTAACTTCACTTCTTGTATGATACCGTAATATCACCTGCTGTACAGTAATATCACCTACTGTACAGTAATACCACCTACTGTACAGTAATACCACCTACTATACAGCAATATCACCTACTGACTGTACAGTAATGTGGGGTGTAAAAACAGGCCATACACGTTTTTTTAGGTCCACCGAGGGCTATGATTACCATGCCCCCCCGTAATACTTGCTGACGTCCCTGCTTGTGCTGCCAATATCTGTCCTCCAGTGGAACGAGTCTATCTCATCAGTGGAAGAGGAACAATAATCTGCGGGTGTTGCTGAATTGTTTTTTGCGAAGTGTCTACGGTCACGCATGCACCACACGACCACAGCAACAACAACAAAAAACCGTTGCGCGAAATAGGCGGTGTTGCTGAGTCGGTGGTTGCAAAAGGCTACCGCGGCACCGCGCTGAGTTGCCCGTTGTCCAATCAACCAAAAGCGAAAACAACTCATGGAACATGAGGGGGGCATGTCGCGTCACGATCATGTTCAGAAAATAAAAACTACGTGCAAGTAAAGTAGGCAGTGTTGCTGGGTTGGTTGTCGAGCCAAAACCCCAGACCGGACCTTTTGTCCAATAACATAGCCACCGAGGGGGACAAGTTCTGTCACGATCAACAAAAAAAACGTTGTACAAACGATTAGTCGTGTTGCTGCTGAGCGGCAACAAAAACAGTTGTACGAGTAGGCGGTGTCGACAAGGTGGTGGTTGCCAAAGTCTTGTGGAACGCCAATCACTTTCCCAACGAAATACCCAAAAAAACAAACATTTCGTTCAATCAACCCCCCACCAACCAGCTCTCTCCTCTCCCCTTATTTGTCTCCAATAAAAAAACTGGAGCTCTCCTGCCCTCTCCTCTCGCCATCTGTCAGGCTACGTACTACTCTGTGTGTCTGGCTTCGAGCGCGCTTGAAAAGCCCATCCTGCGCCTTCTACGAACATTTTAGTCGGGACACAAGCTATTGCTGCATTGTCCGTCACAAAGACGCCTACCTCGGCAAAGCTCGGTCTGGATGTTTCAGGGCCGGGGGGGTGGTTGTTAACTACCCCCTCCCCCATCGTACGGAGCAATTATGCCGTGGTCCAGATATTTCTTATCGTAAAAAAAAATTCTTAGCGTTCCCAAAAAAACGAGCTTCATTCTCGTTATTGGGTTAAATTCTTGCTCGTGGCCCCATACTGCTGTACCGCTGTCCCTCCATTTCGCCGTGAAGCATGGCTCACCTGAGGAGGGGTCATGCTGACGTACCACCCCCACTGGGGAGACCAGGTCCCCGCCCCGCTCCCGGGGGGCATCCCTGCGGTGACCCCTATCCCGCCTTCGCCAGCCGAGGAGCTCGTGTGAGGGAGGAAACCCCCGCCGTCGTCTGAAAGAGGAGGAATGCGACGCGAAACGTAACCGGCATGAGGTAGGCAAAATGTGTCCGGGATAGGTAAAATGTAACCGACATGAGGTAAACGCATCATCGACACAAGGTAAAGACGTAACCGGCCTGAGGTAAACACGTATAACCGGCTTGAGGTAAACACGTAACCGACATAGAGGTAAACGCGCTGCCGACACGAGGTAACAACGCAACCGACATGAGGCAAAAAAACGTAACCGACGTCAGGTAACAAAAGGTAACCCAGAGAAAAAGGATAACATGTAACCGACTTAAGGTACACAAAGTAACCGACATGAGGTACCAGGTATACAACAACGTAACCGGAATAATAAGCGAGCATAAAAGAGCTCTAGCCTGTGGTGGTCTGTGTTGGTGTTGCCGGTCAGCGGACAGCAAAGACTGGCCCCTGAACCGTTTTACTGCCGCAAAAAAGTATCACACACTATTTCCAAGTAAGTTTGTCCCCAAAAACCGTTTCCGGCTCTAAAGGGGCTAATACACAGATGGCGCATGCTACGGTAGGAGATAGCACCCAAAACTGTCTTGAGGGTGTTTATCTAGAGGCGTTCTGCACCTCACACAAAAACAAAATTAAAGAAAAATTGTGCTTGGTATGCTTAACCCGATGAACACTGATCCTGCGAAGTATGTCCTGAGGCATACACCGAACAACACGGTAAAAACATTAATGGGATCTCAACGGCTACATTGGGTAAAAAGTAGGTCCTCTATTGAGGCGCCCCGTCTGTCAGACAATATCTGGCCATGAGGTGCTATGAGCTGCTATAAGGCTACCCCTGTCGTAGCGCGTGTCCGCCAGTCCACTCAAAAGTGCGCCTACCTGCAGGCTTTGGCGGCGGCAATGTGTTTCCCTGACCCGACGGATTTTCACCACTTTGCCCTTGCACCGCGTTGCCCTCCCCCTGCCCCCACTTCTGTCCTAACATCGCGTCCTGCATTGACGACCACAACACGAAGGAGGGAGGGACGGGGGGGGGAGGGGGACCAAGGAGAGGGGGAGGGAAACCTCAATCCCGTCAGAGTTTTTCGCAGATGTCAGCGGGGTGTTCGATCAATGGTATGCATAGCCGTTCGCTTGCACCAACGTACAGCAGTTGAAGGAGTCGCGATACAACAGTGGTCCAGACGACGAATCCCATACACCAGCCCATAACGCTAACGCGAAGCGCCGATGCGAACACTGACCCTACCGCTGACCCTAACGCTAACGCCAACGTGAACCTAACCCTAACGTGAACCCTAACCCTAATGCTACCCCTAACAACAAACGCTAACGCTGACGCTAAAGCTGACGCTAAAGATGACGCTAAAGCTGTCGCTACCGTATACGCTGACGCTAACACTGACACTAAGGATAACGTTAACGAAAATGCTATTGTTACCGCTGACAATGACGCTAAGGGTACCGCTGACACTAACGCCAACGCTAAAAACAACGCTAACCCCAAATTTTGTGCTAACGCCACCCCTATAACTATAAGCGCTAACGCTAACGCTGACGTCAATGCTAGCGCTAACGCTAACCCTAACGCTACCCCCTAACAACATACGCTAACGCTAACACTATTGCTAACGCTAACGCTACCCCCTAACAACATACGCTAACGCTAACGCTAACGCTAACGCTAATGCTAACGCTAACGCTAATGCTGGCACCAACGTTAACGTGAACCCTAACCCTAACGCTAACGCTAGCACTACCGCTACCGCCAATGCCACCACTAACGCTACCGCTACCGCTAACGCTGACGTGAGCCCCTGGTAGCGGAGTAACGCTGCCACGTCCCTTGGGACCCTTTCGTAGAGTAGGGGGTTCATATTTACCGCAGTCTATCTACTTTATACGGGTATACCGTAGTCTATTCGGTATATATTAT
The DNA here is from genome assembly GCA_036873775.1 of Costaria costata. Lineage (NCBI taxonomy): Eukaryota > Phaeophyceae > Laminariales > Agaraceae > Costaria > Costaria costata. The sequence goes on from JAYJME010004372.1 coordinate 10,432, forward strand.
ATACCAGGTATACCTTGTCTATGTACTCACCCGCACTCCGCCGTAGGAAGTGCCGTTGTGCACAAGCGAGCCACCAGCCGCTCCCGCCCCACCTTCCTCAGCCCCCCCCGCATTATCTCGCCGCTGTTCGCCCGCGCACTCCTTCCCATTCCCCCGCCGGGCCGCGGAAGTATCTACTCGGAGCTCCTCAGCAAATTTCCCAGAATTTTCCTCGGGGTACGAAGACGCGCCCTCTTTCCCACCACCGCCGGCGGCACCTTCAGAGTTGTCCCGGCTGCGCGCGACAGCGGCTTCGTCCGCTGGGAAGCTGGCCAGGGCCGCAGAAGCAGCTGTGTGGGGAGCAGCTTCCTCAGAAAGCGATTGGTTGTCCCCCCCGCCTCCGCCTCCAGCGGCGGCAGCGGCAGGGGGAGGGTCTGAAGTGGGGACACTTGAGCTATCGGACGCCGAACGGACTCGCTGGTCCTACAGGCAGCAGCAGCAGCAGTGCAGGAAGCGTGCAGGGGGGGAGGGGGTGTACTCATATCATGCACGGCCGTAGTCGTATGACCATAGAGCCTCGCATCCCTAGTATGCCGGA
>JAYJME010004373.1:0-11008 GCA_036873775.1 Costaria costata
CCCCCTGCCCCAGCAGGACTCGTGAGTGCACAGATAATTTGTGTAGTACGCACGTACAGTAGTGGGATTCTTAGTTTTCGGTTGGGACGGGAATTGTTTTTACTCGTAGATCAATGTCAACCGCCAGGTCAAAAAGACCGGACAGGCAGACAGTCGCTGTTGCTTCCCTCACCGTGAAAAACAAGAATTACGTCAACCGCGTTTCTAGGCGAACGCCCGGAACAAAGAGCATGGAAACAAGAGCGCCACCAACTTCATTCGAAGCCATCGCGCAAGCCACGACTCACAGGGGGGGGGGGGGTGCTGCTGGGGCGATAGACAGGCCATCGCTCGACTAAGACTGAGGGTTCAGTTGGGTGTGGCTAATATAAGGCTCATCGTGGCTTTAGTAATTGTGATACGCCATTGCAACAGTAAAAAAAATAGGGTGCACCGCAACGACCGGGAAACCCGCCAAGATCTGGTGTCTTGAGACGATAGGTTGCCCCGCGATTGTCGAATGTCCCGCAAAAGACCGGGTGTAGCGCGAAGATCGGGTGTCCTGCGACGATAGTGTGTCCTGCAAAGATAGCGTGTCCCGCGATTATGGGGTTTCCTGCGAAGGTACGGTGCCCGGGTGAAGATAGGGTGTCCCGCAATTATCGAGTGTCCCGCGGAGACCGGGTGTGACGCAGAGACCGGGTGTCCCGCGACGATAGGATGCCCAGCGAAGATCGGGTGTCCCGCGAAGATCGGGTGTCCCGCAGAGAGCGGGAGTCCCGTGAATATCGGGTGTCCGGCGAAGATCGGATGTCCCGCGAATATCGGGCTTTCCCTGATTGTCTGATGTCCTGCGTAGACCGGGTATCCTGCGAAGATAAAGTGGCCCACGAATACCAGGCGTACCGCGAAGATCGGCTGTTTTGCAAAGATTGGGCGTCCTGCGATTGTCGGGTGTGCCGCGAAGATCGGGTGTCCCCCGAACATTATTGAGTGTCCCACGATGATCGAGTGTAAAGCAAAGGTGGGTGTCCCGCGACGATTGGGTTTCTCGTGACGATCGAGTGTCCTGTGAATATCGAGTTTTCTGCAAATATTGGGTGTTCCGCGAAGACCGGGGGTTCGGCGAAGATCGGGTGTCCCGCGAAGATCGGATATCTCCCGATTATCGGGCGTTCCACGAAGATAGGGTGTCCGGTGGAGATCGGGTGTCCCGCGGAGGTCGGGTATCCTCCGATTATCGGGTGTCCCGCATAAAGATAAAGAGTCCCGCGATTATCGGGCGTACCTCGAAGATCGGGTGTGCCTCGAAGACCTGGTTCCCGGCGACCATCGGGTTTCCCGCGATGATTAAGTGTAGGTCGATTATCGGGTGTCCCGCGAAAATCGAGTGTCCCGCGACCATCGAGTGTCCCGCGAATGTCGAGTTTCCCGCGAGGGTCGGGTGTCCCGCGATGATTGGGTGTCCCCCGAAGATCGAGTGTGTCACTAAGACCGGGTGTTCGGCGAAGATCGGGTGTTCCGCGATTATCGGGTGTCCCATGTAGACCGGGTGGTCGGGTTTGCGGCGATTGTTGAGTGTCCTGCGTTGACCGGATTTCCCGCGAAGATCGGGTGTCCCGCGATTATCGGGTGTCCCGCGACGATCGGGTGTCCCACGAAGATAGTAGCGCAAATATCGGGCGTCCCACGAAGACAGGGTGTCCCGCGGAGACCGGGTGTCTCTCGAAGACCGGATGTCCCGCGAAGATCGATTTTCCGGCGAAAATCGGGTGTCTGGCGTAGGCCGGGTGATGGAATTCCCGCGAAGATCGGGCGTCCCGCGATTAGCGAGTGTTCCGTGACGATCGGGTTTCCCACGAAGATAGGGTGTAGCGCAAATATCGGGCGTCCCACGAAGACAGGGTGTCCCGCGGAGACTGAGTGTCTCTTCGGAGACCGGGTGTCTCGCGAAGATCGATTGTGCGGCGAAGATCGGGTGTCCGGCGTAGACCGGGTGATGGCGTGTCCTGCGATTATCGGATGCCCCACGTAGACCCCGCGAATATGGGGTGCCCGGCGATTATGGTGTATTCCCGCGAAAACTGGGTTGTCTCGCAAGGGTCGGATGTCCCGCAAAGATCGGGTGTTCCACAAAAACCAATTGTCCCACGAAGATCGGATGTCCCGCAATTATCGAGTATCCCGCAAAGACCGGGTGTCCCGCGGAGTCCGAGTGTCCCGCGAAGATCAGATGTCTCGTGAGCACCGGGTGTCCCGCGGTCTGTCGGGTATCCGGCGCAGATCGGGTGTCCCGCGAAAGGTAGTGTCTCCGCGATTGTCGGGTATTCCCGCGAAAATCGAGAGCCCGGAAAAGAACGGGTGTCTCGTGAAGACCGGGTGTCCCGCGAAGATAGGGTGTGCGCCGCGATTATAGGGTGTCCCGCGAAGGTCGGGTGTCCCATGAAGAAGATCAACTGTCCCGCGAAGATGGGCTGTTCCACGAAGATCGGCTGTCCCAATAAGGTCGGGGTGTCCCAAGGCGGTCGGGTGTCCCGTCCCACGAGGATCAGGCGTCGCGCGAAGGACAGGCGTCTCGCGCCAGTCGTCGACTTCCGTCAACAACGCAGAGTTTCGAGCGGCAGGAACCGGATCGCCCGCACTGTTGGAGCGAGCACAGGCCGGCGCAGCTTGTGCCGTTCCTTTTGGTGGTCACGTCTCGCCACGAATTTGTGGGGGGACTATTGTGCCGTTGGTCCAGAGAATTGTTTTTTTCCCAACCCATGGTTCCTCCTATAGCAATGAACCAAGGAGGCGTGCTACGATAGGGGTAGCCTCATGGCACTTGTTTTTGCCAGAAGGTTTTCTGATTGGTGGGGGGCTCTTCTACCCAACGTAGTTTCGGATCCCATCCGTGTTTTTCTTTTATTGGTCATTCTCGATACCTAGGCCATGGGATTGTTGATTGGGTTAAGCGTACATAATGCCTCAAGTGAGGAACCTCAAGCAACATTTAGGGTGCACCGCCCTTGCGTACACGAGCAGAAGGCGTCAAAACAACATGTGTAGTCTATGTCCTTCACGAGGCAGAGTGCAGAACACGCGCCGCGGATGCATCACGCAGCTTGCAACGCTGCGGTGCACTTACCTAAGCTCGGGAAATCCCACAATTATGCTGATTAACTCGTATATACAACAAAAAAAAGTTTTAACTACTGTATAGTTCTACACTAAAGTGCCTACAGTAGTTATTTCCTGGTTGATCCTCACCAATGATCGCTGTGGCACTGTGCAGCGAGCACCGGTCTTTCCTGGTGGTTCCTTGCCAATGCGCAATGCTCTCGTGTACCTGGTACGAGGTACCTGGTATATGATACGAGTACATATGGGACTCTTACGTACCTCTCTCGGTAGAAAAGTATTTCCTGGTACGTATATATATATATACAACATATCGATTGCGCGGGCGCTTTCGGCCTCCGACGGGCAGAGCAGGCTTACCAGAACATTTGTCCGCTCTCGTCGTACGCAGCCGTCCACGCCCCGATGGCCTCGGTCGCCTCGTACCGTCCTCTTCTCACGGCGGTGGTGCGCGAATACGTCATTTTCAGTTGTATTCACTTTCTTCGGCTCGTGTTGTTGCTCCTTATGATGCCCCCGATGTATCTATCGCCCACGATAGATAGCTACTTTGTTGTAGTCAAACAAGCGTCGTTTTTTTCACAAGGAGGGCTGTTCATGAAACGCCTGCGCCACGTCGCGGCGTAAGCGTAACGCGAGATGGGGAGCGAAAAAAGCGCCGAAGGGACCATGGGGAGCGTCAGTTATAGGCGGTGAAGCGGGGGGCAAAACCCAAGTTTTAGGCCATGTAGTGTGCTCGAGAGTATCCATCCAGCCCATGCTGTGCAACGGGTCTCGCTCTACCGCTGTGAGGTGTGCATTCAGGCCATTCTGTGCAACGGGTCTCGCTCCACCGCTGTGATGTGTACATGCATACGTATATATTCGCACGGTAGTGTTCGTTCAAATCACGACGTACTGCAAAAAATCATCGCACACTATTTCCAAGCAGTTTTTGCCCAAACGTTTTGCTGCCTTTCTAATTGGGGTTAGGCCCAAGTCCTTGTGTGCGGCGATGTGTGCCTTACACTAAAACTTCCGGATAAAAATAAATAAACGCTTTTCTCATGTTTTTCGTGCAAAACGTGGCGCGAACTTGTTTTCTTAACCCTCAAGTTTATGGAAGTCCTGCTTGTCGAGTGCTTTGTACACTGCACGTTCCGGCCATGCGTTTAACGTGGAGGGACGCTCGTGGTATTCTGCGGGGGGGGGGGGGTACGCGTATAGTTATGCGGGATCATTTAGTAATGGGGAGTCTGGGAAAATTGCCTCAAGTTTTGCAAGAAACAGAAGAAAAATATTTTATACTGAAGTAAGAGAAGGGCGAACCGTGCCTCACGTAAGAACTTGAGTCTGTCCTAAAAAAAAAGAGTTTCTTATCTAAAACATTTGATACAAATCTGTAGTGGAATCATTGTAGGCCACACCCCCGCCTCGCATAATAATTAGAACTTGAGCAGAATGGGGGCCAAATCAGACAAAAAAAAAAGTTTCTTCGAGTGGTGTCGCGTACTGCTTTCACGCCGAGAACCCATGGACGAAAACGCCTTCGAATGAGAAGGGCGAAGTGCCCCCAGAGCGACAAAATGAAATATTTGCACACGTGGCAGCGACAATCGGTTTCCACTTCATGATCTGCGGTAGATCTTTCCGGGCAGACATATCCCTGATCTGTAGGTAGGATCTATATAGCTCATGTTGTCAGGGGGGAGCTGTATAATCCGCATGCTCTGGGAATTGGGTTCCTTGGTTGGATCGGTACTGTAAAGATCCTGCACATAGTCTCACAACGGCAGGGTAGGATCTAGATGGTGATCTATTAATAGATGGTGATCTAGATCCATGATCTAGATGGTGATCTAAATGGTGATCTAGATTCATGATCTAGATGGTGATCTAGATGGTGATCTAGATTCATGATCTAGATGGTGATCTAGATGGTGATCTAGATGGTGATCTGATCTAGATGATGATCTAGATGGTGATCTAGACGGTGATCTAGATGGTGATCTAGATGATGATCTAGATGGTGATCTAGATGGTGATCTAGATGTGAAAAGTAAAAAAAAAAAAAAAACAGGAATAAATCATGAAAATATAGGTAGACGGCATGGTGGGCCTCTTTTTCCAAAGAAGCGCCGTCAAACTTGGAAACTCGCGCATTCGCTACGAGCAATAGTAGTAATCGTACCAGGTACGAGCACACGAGCACACGCGGCAGCTGTGAGATCGTCCCGATTCAGGTCGCCACTACTCGTAGAGCAATACTCAAATTCACAAGCTGCGTGATATCACACCGGCCACGTTTTTTTAATAATAGTACATCCATTCTTCGTACGAACGCAGAAAAATGTACAAGGCTCCACTCCGAGGGCGGCTGACGCCGCCCGCTACGCTCGCGCAAGGAAGAACACTCCAAAAATTGAAGGGGGGCAGAAGAGGCCCATGATCTGGTGCAACTATTATAGAAACGCCAAGAGCTCCATGGTGCAGGGAAAAAATTGTGGATCCGACAAAAAAACCCGGACGCCGCATGCGTGTACGTACATACCTTTGAAAAAGATAAAGGAAAGAGATGTCACGGCACAGCATGGCACAGCACGACACAGCACGGCGCAGCACGGCAGAGCACCGTACCGTCGCGCACAGCAAACGGCACCGCACGGCACCGCACGGCGCTGTGCTGTGCTGCTGAGCTAGCTGAGCTGAGAGCTGATTTGGTGAACCTTTTCTTTTTTTACTGATACTGAAGAAGGCAAAGAAATTCAGGATAGTTCCGCAAAAAATAATCATACCCTCGTCGGCAATGGCTGATGGCTTAGAGAATGGGGGATATGCCGAGGGAGGGAGGACCCAGGCGGGCAACTCAAAGGTGAGTAAGTTTATGCACAACGTTTCGTCGAGGTTGACATGTTTTGGTTTTGTGGTCTTTCGTGGTACAACCCCCCCTCTTTAGTCGGACGATTACGACCCACAATCTACTCGTAATACTTCAAAGTATCTTCATACTTGTTATACAATTTCGTCCGGCTTTCGCAATGGTAACCTCTCTCGGGTGAGTGCTAATAGTACGAAGCATAAGACGTACTTTACTACGAGTAGGCTCGTGACGCGGCGCTGCCCCCCAACCCGCGTGGCGCGTGAGTCGAAATCGACGCATTCCCGATGAATGGCTACTATTTTTTACCAGTATAAAAACTATTCAACGCGAGCTGACGAGGGAATAAAAATGCCCAACTCCTCGCTTCTCGCGATAAAGGTGTAGGCATACACGGTAGGTAGAGGGGAGGGTGAACGAGTGCTCGATATGTGGCATGTGGCATGTGACCCCGGATCTAGGTTTCGAAAGGGAGGGGGCTGAAGAAGTCGTACGTACGTACTCGTAGGGCAAAATATAATACGTACCGGGTACCGGGTACACTATAATGGGATGGATACGTACGTATAAAACATGCGTGGCGTTTTTGCTAACGAATTTATATGCCCTCGGAGGGCAATCGCGGCGATATATACACGCATTTTTTGCCGACGTTTCTAGAAAAAAAAAAAAAGAGAAAAAAGTGGCCACAAGTCGTAGTCAGTCTCAGCTGTGAGTTCGCCCGGAGATAGGTAGTAGGTCGATACCCAACTTGGCAAGCTGCGTGTTACATCGGTCGAGTGTTTCTTGCACCTATCGCGAAGGCTATAAGGCGGCGACTCTCCCGGGATGCTATATGCCAGGGTCCACAGGACGATTGTACCGACGTGTTGTGCCAATACTCTCTCCCTCTCTCCTATTATTGCACTCGTCTCGTGAAGATGACATGGCTTTATTTTGTGTTCATTCATGCGCACGCCCTGGTGTAAAGCTCGGTTGAACAAAACCTTGTGAGCGACGCCCTGCCTGTCAACTTCCGGGAAAAGAGGGTTCGTATCCCAATGTTGTACTCGTACCACGCAGCAGCAGCGGAAGCGGAAGCGGAAGCGGTCTCCTCTGAGCTACGTAGCGCAGCTCGTTTTTTGTTGAGGAGACAAAGGACGTAGGTCAAAAGCGGGCTCTCACCTAGCAAAGCCCTTGCTGTGTTGTGTTGATCTGATGTTGATGCCAATCTCTATCATACGGGCTCGTCCCAAAGACCGCCTCGCGACAGCGCGGAAACAAGAAATAACAAGACGATCGCGTGTGGTGTACGCACCTCGTGTGTCTCCCCTTCAATTGTGTGTCTTGTGCGCAGTTACCCCCTCTTCTTCGCTGAGTGATGTAGGTTCCCGGTGTATTTATGGGAAGTCGTGTGATCGTGAGATTGTGTGAGAGGGTGAGATTCTTCTACGTAGCACAGCCTTCTTTGTTCATCATCATCGTGGTTGATTATTGTGTCGGTGTGACGGTGGTAGATGCGTGCATTGCTGGTGGGTGCTGATTGGTGACGATTTTTTTCAACTAACTCCAAAAGAAAGAATATGTGACGCGCCTCCACCTCGGCTCGACTCGATCGTAGACTTACTGGTCTACTCGGATCGATTTTGCAGTAACGTTTAAAATGTTTCGTTTCGTGGAACCGCCGCTTCGATCCGGGGATACACACTACTATTAATACGTACTACACCGTATACTAATTCCCAGTGACGTATCATAGTAGGAGCGGAAATGTGACTGCGTTACCCCCGCCCACAGCGTGCTTCTTCTACAGTGCTCTCATTATTGGTGCGAACACCAAGTAAATGGACTGCGGGTGTAAAGCTCACGAACCGGACCCGAACCGAAACACGAGCGAGCACCAACAAGAAGAACACGAAAAAACACGAACAAGAAGAAGAACAACAACAACAACAACAACAACATAAAAACACAACAACATTATAAAGAAGAGGCTATGGTGATGGATCGTGGATAAAGCCACAGCGGATCGGTCGCCCCCTTTGTTTCATGCGTGCTTCGTCGTGCAGTGTTTGCTGTTTGGCGTTACCAGTAGACGAATAGCATATACATTGTTGTCCCCGTGAGTGTTCAAACAGAGTGAGGCGAAGATGTGGTGGGTGTCGAATATACCGACCGGTATCGTTTCTTTTTTTTTTGCTTGTTCGGCTCATCGTTCGTCTTCTTCTCCCAAAACAACAGTACGGCAAAGCATCACGACGAGCTACTTTGCGACTTTGATTGGTTAACTGGGGAGGGGACACCATAGTAGCCCACCCGGCTGAGGCGCAGCACAGCTCAATCGCCGTACGGAACTTCTACGTACTCGTATGATAAGAGATCGTATCACGGCTACTAAAAATAGTCGAAAACCTGACATTCAAGCTCGAATCGTTAATATTTACGCCGAAGAGGTACAAAAAATGCGGTGTAATAACAGCGAAACGCCCGTAAATCCGAAAAAATAATGAAAAATCGACTATTATATCTAATACCAGTAATCATCAGTCATCCGTCGACGTATCCTACTCCCCGACAAGATCGTGCTCTACGTATATCTTACCCTCCAACGATCTTGCCCACACCGTCTATCTTCTCGCCGTGGGTAGAGATCGGGATTAAACTCAGGGGTACACTACGTACGTGTATACCAGGAACGCCAAGCCACCTCTGTCCGACGTATCTTGCTAGAAGCAGGAGCGAACACGCAAGCAACCGCCACCACCCCCGCCGCCACCGCCGCCACCACCACCACCACCACCACCACCACCACCACCACCACGATCACCACCACCAACATCGATAGAGGGAGCCATTCGGTTGTTGGTAACGGCAGCTGCTGCAGCAGCAGCGGCAGCAGCAGCGGCAGCAGCAGCGGCGGCGGCGGCGGCGGCGGCTGTCGCTTCAACCTCAGCTTCGGAAATCGGAGGAGGATTGCCGAGCTCGTCGAAGGGGAGTGGATCCGAGCTCGAGAGCGAAATGTCATGCGGTTCCATGTCCATGAGCTGGTCCATGGTTGCCGATCTTGGCAAGAGAACCAGAGGCTTACCAGCCAACTCTACCTGCTGTGTGCTGTGTGTGCGGTGTGCTCGGCACGTAGATGCTGTAGTAGGCTGAAGATGACGAAAAAACGTAAATCTGGGTTTCGTTGTATTTGTAGTAGCTTTCACTTTAGGGGATTGGGGCTTCTTCGGTATATTTGCGACTTCGCACGACCCAACGTAATTATACCCTCTTCCTCAAAACTTTTGTTCTGTTTTACAGGTGAGGTGCACAGCAGCAGTGGTGGCCATCGCAGGAAACTGGTCCCGCCGTACTCCCGGCGCAGCCTTCGCTAGCGTGCGTGCAGACTTCACGGACTGACCACGGTAAGTGCGATCTTCTCCATCCTCTGAGAACGTTCTTGTCGGAAAATAGAATCTGCCTGCTCAGTGATGTGACTCCAGCAGTATCACACGATACGAGTAGTGACTGCTGTACGTAAGAGATCCTAGCCGAGGATGATGAAGCATTGCAGCAGCAGTACTGCTGCTGTGGCAGTGAATACATCAGCTGCAGCAGCAGTAGCAGCATTAGTGGTAGTCAGGTTATCTATCATCAATAGCTCTATATACGTAGCAGAAGAGTGCGTGGTTCGGTAAATTATTAATATAATAGTGTTCGTATATATCATACCATCAGATAATGGCAGATGACACTGCTGCTGCACGCTGCTGCTGCTGTGAAGTGATCCAAGAATGAAATGAACGCCTTTTATTTATGTTTTATTATGGCTTACGGGAGATCGTCAATCGTGCGGCGATCCTTCGTTTTCCCCCTCTTGCCCTGCCGAGCAAGCAAAATGAAACTGATATCGATCGACCCCCCCCCCCAAGACTCCGAAACCAACTTTCAACAGCAGTAGTGTAATATTAATAGTACATAGTCCTAGCCAACCGGCTGCTGCAGCTGCCGCTGGCGTGCCATTTTTCTCGTTTCGGCATGTCGTTCGTTGTTCGTGATAATTCCTCATGAAATACCTACGTACGCAGAGTACCCAACTGGCCCAACCGCTACCACTTTGTTCCTCCTTACACGGACAAGACAGGTATCAGCTATTTATACCAGCCAGATAAAGCAGCCGCCTGCATCATACGGCGTTGCATAGGCTCGTACTCGTCTATTATAGTACTCGTACACGACGGCTTTCAGCGAATCAGCGAAATAGCGGCCGCGGACACAGGACAGACAGACAAACCACCCCGACCACAACCACCACCACCTCCGTCTAAAATCTACCAGGTAGGTCTGGGTAGGTTGAGGCCGCGCCGTCCAGCACCCAACACTACAGCAAGCAGCAACATCATGGCGTTGCTCCCGAAGGGAAGCAGGGGCCTCACGGCGACGGCGGCGGCAGCGGCGCTGGTAGCCGTCCTGAGCTGTACGGGGTGGATGGTGGGCTGCGAAGCCGAGGAGGCTACTGCCTTTGCTGCCTTTGCCCGGACGTGCCAGGAGGTGCACCTTCAGGTGGAGTCGATCGACGCCGAGGGAGAGGCCGGGGGAGGGTGGTGGACCGACCCCCCCCCCCTCCTGATCGCGATGGGGGCTGGCGAGACGCTGGACTGCTTGCAGAAGGTCAGAGAGGGGTTTTGCGTTTTGCTTGCGTTGCGTCGATCAGCGACCTTTTGTTTCCGCCCTATTGTATACCAGGTACCTGTAATATTTTACGGTACCCTGTACCCTGTACCATACCAGGTATAATATGGGTGTGTTCTTCGTTCTTCGTACTCGTCGACATCCAGCACACCCATTGTCCGTGCTGAATCTCCACCCGAGGAGAAACACGCTCTGTGGTCACAAGCTACGACACAGAGATAATGCATACAGCAGTAAAGTGTTATACTGCTGTACCCGGTATGTATTTGAGTCTAGTCTAACAGGGCACAGGGAAGTGCGGAGCAACGATGCAAGTGAGACCACGGTTTGACCGTCTTACTTGTGGGGGGCGGGGGGGGGGGGGGGGGGGGGGGGGGGGGGGGGGGGGGGGGGGGGGGG
>JAYJME010004374.1:0-11008 GCA_036873775.1 Costaria costata
CCCCCCCCAGACCAACACTGGCCACCCCTTGCCGGAGATGAAATTTGAGACCAAAATACAATAGAACAAATGAAATAATCAAAATAGACTAAATACATACACAAAAACACAACCTAAACTTTATGCAGACAGCCCTATCGTCAGTGGATATTCTGGTTGCTGTTCGACTTTGTTGCTCACGCGGCCAATGCCATATATGGTGTACTTGGGATTCCGTGGGGTCTGAAGCGGTCAGGAGAATATACCGCACTTGATGGGTATTCATGTGTAGTCTCGGTTTCTATCCTCCCTTTCTTGAAGTTGTACAAACACACGAGGGAAGTAGGCATGCGCCATTCCGACATCGGAGACAGACCCATTTATGAAAGAAACAAAACAACGCAGGTATATGCAGCGGTGACCTACCTTTTATTGTTTTGCTCATTGTGTTTAGTCACTTACTGAGTACACATTCAAATACGACAGCCCCGTGTTCTGGGCGTACGATGGCCGCGTCGCTGATCATGTTGCCAACCCCGTAAAGGAGGCAACGCAGTAGACCTGGGGATTCCACGCCGTCTAAAACCGCCGAGAGACCGAACGGTACCCGAGGTGTACTTAGGTATATCGTTGGCCTACCCCTCGGTGCTTAAAGCATGGAAACACACCAGGAGATAAATGATAGGCAGTTACGGTATCGAAGCAGCCCCATGTGCTGCAAATTCAGGTTATCTGCCAATCATATGCACACTAAACTCAAATTGTTATACCTCATCCAAATCCAAATTATGAAGTTCCTCATTAAGACTGGCCAACGATCGTTCATACAAAATATTCACCACAGACTGGGCCAGCTCAAGGGATACCATCTTGCCAATGTCCATGTGTGCTGCTGTTTTTTTGTTTTAATATCTTCCCATTTATTATCCTCATTCGTCTTTCTCCTTCACCCTCCCTAGTTGTAGGTCAGATCCGGGGTCGCTAAGCAGGCTCTTCTGCCTCATCCCCACTACGGTATACGTGCTCTGATTTTTCATCGTGAGAAGAGTTAAGCACGTTCTTCCCTAGTCGACTCGCGTCGAATTCAGCTCACCCACACTATTATGTACCTCTCGGCAATAATTGGTGTCTTTCGAAAAAACAACCCTGTCCTTGCGCTCGGGTTCGAAATCGTGACTTCCAATATCAGAGTTTTCGAGGCTACCGCCGAACAACAGCGGATGACTTGCCTATCCCGGGCGATTAGATTGCAGCATGAAAACAGTATACTCTTATTAGATTGAATGAAACGTAGCTGTCTCTTCTGCTACGTATGCTGTTGAATGTTCGTTGCAGCTCTTTCCTCCCTTCCAGCTAGAAGGCCTGTCCAGCAAATATCTTGGCACGGTGCTTGTCTCTTCTGCTACGTATGCTGTTCCTCTCGACTCGTTCGACGTGGTGACGCCGAAGGCACAGCGTAATAAATCACGGAAACAGGCGCTGGCTAATCTTCTGGTTCTGTAAATTCGTAGAGCGTCGTTATCTATCCGATCTGTTGTTGCGTTGCCCCGCCGGTCTGTGCATATTGTTTTGATCCAATCAGGTGAACACTGCTCGCTAAGGGCGGCTCTTTCTTCCCGGGTGTATTCACCAGACCTTGGAACTACAACCCCCGCGTCATTTTCTGTAGTTTTCTATATTCCACAGACATTGGATTGGATATTCTCTAATTTGGCTCTACTTTGAATATTATCCTTTTAGTACGGCACGGAGTTGACAGACCATGTGGTAATGTGTTTAGATGCTTTCAGGACCAATGTTGGCTGCTGGAACGATTCCTGTTGGTGATCTGTTTTGCTTCCCGCCCGTATCTCTGTTCACGGTGGTTTTGTCTCGCTTGGTAATAGATACTCGCGACTCCCAGACCATCCAAACGCACCCTTCCCCCTGCCGTGAGGAAACGTGCACATATCGGACCGATGGGAGGTACCTTCATGGCCTGTGACGTTTAAATCAGACATATATCTGGCCTGCATGACCAGATCGGTCTAATTCGTGTTGTTGCCGGGTGTGGGGCCGAGTGATCTGCACCATCTCGCACATGTTTTCTGGGTGTGCACCTGGCCCACACAGACTACCCTGCACAACATACCAAACCGACAGAAATGTCATCTAGATTGTCTAGATCCTGATCTGTCCGGTGTGTGACGGAGTATATGCGCAGAACTAACGGCGTTCCCGTGTATTGACTGGCTAGGCATACCGCACAAAAACAATTCAAGTGTGAGACGACGCGTGCTGTGGTTCGTTGATTGGGATTTCTGTGCACTTCATCCGGAAATCAAAATATGGTAAACGAAGCTGATAGACTGAATCCCACGGGTTACAGGCATGTATGTATGTACCCAATTGTTTTTTGTTTCCTCCCCGTCCCATTTATTGTCTTCGTCCTTCTATTCCAGCTGTCTCCGACTAGAAATTCAGATGGAATAGAAACACAATCATTGCTTGTCTATGCATTGCTGTAGGGACGAAAACCACTCAGCTACGTGGTTGCCGCATTGTGATGAGGGGGAGATACACTTGAGAGTCGGGAACAGGAACCTTGTCCCGGATTCCAGACTACCCCAGGCAAACACGCACGAAGCATGTAGAAAGCCCAGCCCCAGACATGGAAATAGTTCGTCACACGTATCATGGGTATCACAGGGTCTCCATGCACACCTATATTATTGTTTTGTTTGCCATCTGACAATGTGCAGCGTGTGTCAATCGCAAAAATTGACGAAGAAAACAACACAAGTAGAAATGTAAACGCGGAAAACAACGGCATCCCAAACCTTTCGGCACACCTATATCGATCATCATTTAGTGACGGGTCCCTCCCATACCGCCTACGACGGTGTATATTACCCACCCATCTGACGAATTTCTGGCACGGTGTTCACGAAAACCGCGAGAGTGGGGGATGCGACAAATGAAAAACCTTAACGAGACCTTCTTAGAGCCGCCATGGTCGTCGATTTGTGCCCCCCCGGGTTTGGAGTAAATTGGCTCTACAATTCGAATTTGGGGGGGTGTATTTTACACTGTGGTATGTGCGGCATAAGCCCCGTATCGCAGTATCATCAACCTCTGCTTTGCATTTACTCGTGCCGTTCTGTCATGGACTGACCGCGATTAGCCAGGCACCCCCAGGGTATAGCCTGTCTCCGGGGACACGCCAATTAGCAGCATATTCCCTCCTAATATACATAAACTCCAAACTTCTGCAGACTAGGATAAACCACCGCAGTATCACAAACAGACATCGGAGTCCGGAGACATTGAGTAGCTGCTATACAGAACTCGACGCCAGTGGACGAATGAAGAAAGTGCTGAACTCTTCTCGCCCTAACCATTCAATGCACTTAGCGTAGTGGGGAGGAGGGAGAGGAGCCTGTTTTGTGACCCCGGGTCTGTGTTACGACTATGGAGGGAGAGAGAGACAGACTTGCGAAGTAAATAGATCGGAAGAAACAAAAAATATATTGTTGAGGAGCCGCGGCAGTGACAGGTATGTCGACTCAAGCGGACCACGACCAACCATAGCACGAGGCTCAAATACATGAACCAAAAGGTGATTTGAAGTGCATTAGAAAACTCCCCCTGTTTGACGAGCAACATCGGTCAGCAAGGGTTGGTCTGGATCTCTTCCTCTCACTCCTTCCGTGAACGTCAATGAGCACACCCTTACCCCTACCCCCCCTCGTCATAACCGTTACATAGGTCAAACCGTGCACGCGAAGATTCTCCATAAACCATTCCCTGCGCAATGTCGCCCAACAGAGCGGCAACATGCGATCGGCCTTCGATTGATCCCGTGAGAGATACAGGGCCAAGAAATGTAAAACTAAAACGAATCAAGGCGTGTGATGACGTGAGGGAAGTACCTGGAATTCTCGAGACTCCCTGCTTGAGGAGCACAATATGCCCCACTCAACAACCAAGCGTGAACGAGTACCTGGAATTGTCGAGGCTATCAGCTAGCACCTGGAACTTTCGAGGCTCCCCTCATCAGGACCTCAACATGACCCACTCGACAACCAAGCGTGAGTGACGCCCCGATTCACCGTCCCCTGGTGTACGTACGTATCTATCGAAACATATTGAAGAATAGTTGATCGGGTCTAACGACTACAGACATATCCTCAGTCCAGGCGCCGCCAACAATCAGCGCTGCTGTTTGAGCTCCAAACTGTAACCCCTACAATAGTACGTCTCTGAACGACGACTACACCATCGGGCACACCACGGAGCCCGGGCTACTCAGGTAGGAGATATCGCCCGAACTGCAGCGCGCAAGGATCTTCACGGTGGGCGCGGAGCACTCGGTGGCACTCGTACACCCCAGTTTACCACCTTTTATCTGAGAGAACAGACCCCTGATTGTATGGCACACGGCGTTTTTTTCGTTGTTGTTAAGGATGTCCATAGTGGTGGCACTGCCAAGCCTATGCCATAGCCCCTTGTTTCATTGCGGTGTTCTATATTGCTCTCGTACTAAGCGTGCTATTCCACAATAGACCCTACGCTGAGCCCCTCTAAGAACCGGTCGATGTGCTGGAATGTATATGTCTGTATGGTGGGCCCAGTCCCAAAAGGGTCAACGATTGTACTGACCAGCAATCGGAAACAATAAACGCCGCATAAAGCATCCAACAGGGGGCTTAGTAGTAGTACCTTATCCGCGGGTACCGGGGTGTATACCCCGAGAATCACCAATAATGACCAGGTATGGTACCCGGTGCGCCAGAGTATGTACCCTGCTAACCACACGCTTGAACACATCCTATCAAATCGCATTGCGGCTTGTATCTACCTAACCTAATGCAGAGTGTACACGTCGACGCCAAACCTCGTCGTTCCAACACCAACCTTTGACTATGCAACTGCACCATAGCTTTGAAGTCCAACCTACTTAAGCCTGCGGTAGCGTGGGCTGGTCGAGTTTAAAGCAGAAACGGTGCTTGCCATGCATCTTGATAGGACACGCGCTGCGGTCGTAGCAGCACCTACCAGTACGTTTTTTGGAGCTCCTCGCTAGGGGAGATGGAAGTATATACCCCACCCAGCAACCAAGCCCGAGACACGTGCAAGCTTCACCCGATACACAACCCTCGTGGTGTAGGTTGTCCACCGAACATTTTTTTGGTAAACTACGCGTCTGACCCCAACCGTTTGGGTGGGTTCCCAGTCGTGGGTCCCTACCAATGAGCAATGATTGTGCTCAACCGTGAACCACTTGCCATAGCACGGCCAAGTAGGCTAGTGTTGGAAGCAGTCACGGCCAAGGCCGCGGTATAACCATAGGGGGGGTACGCCCCCTTAACTAACAAAGCTAGACCACTCGCACGAGCGGCTCCGCACCCCTCTCCAAACGGAAATCCAAACTATGTATTGAACAAAAATTGAGCGTGACAACCGATTTCATATGGCGGCGCATACCTCGACAACGAGACGCACGAGATGTCTTATGTACAACTACGGAATACGAGAGTGGCCCACCGCCTTGAGTGGCTCTGAGTCTCTCAAGAAACAAGACCCTGGAAATGACCGCCATGCCGTACCCGTAGCGGTAGCCTTAGTCTAAGGAGGGATATAAATCGTGATGAGAACCAAAGCATATGACTTGTGATCGTGGGAGGAACATCTCGGTTTTTGACGCACCCACACGCAATAGAAGAACACATGATGATGCCGTCCAGCTCTTGGACGACATTTTCCATAGCAGCCGTCGCCGCTGGTAGGCAAATAACCAAGTTTGTAAACTACGGAGTCTAACCTGAAACCCATTGTCGGTCAGGTACTCAGTTGCGGATCCGCGTCAGTGTGAAAGTTTTCGTGTCGGAGCTGGCTCAAACGTTCACCCTCCCCCCGCTCCCACAGCAGCAGCAGCCGTTGAAACTTGCACCGTCATGCCCGGAGCACGGATCGGGTGCACTCGTGTGGTAAGCAGTAAAGGTGTTTAGAACTGCATCATGATGCCTTCCAGTTCTTTGACCACCTTGCCGTCGTCGTCGACGGCAAAGATTGTCGAGTTCACCGCGATGTCGTGGATGGCATTGGGAGGGTTCGCATCGTTCATGGTAGAGTCTGCGAGGTACACGACGGAGAAAATAGACGGCGGCGTAGGTTAAGGTTGCGCAGCTGCTTAGTCGGAAAGGATGATAATCAAAGCGAATGGAAAGGTCTGAAAGGCAGGGGTGAGACGGAATTGTTTCTGAGGCGTCTTGCTCGCTTGAGGAGCTCTACTCGTAACCAAAAACGAGTGACGTAGATCAACGAATGGCCTATATAATTGTAAAAACACAACTATTAATAGTGGGGTTGCAACGATTATTGTGGTGGTTCCTCCGTTGAGTTTCCCTCTCAGTCCGAAACAGTCTGGTTAAAATGTGAGCACGAGTCGGCAAAAGAGAGCCAAGTTTCGCTGCTAGGACGAGAGGAAATACCGCCACGGTACGGCAATGACAGGACCGTTAACCCTTTTAGCACCCCAAAAACGTATCCCACACAATTTCCGAGCAGGTTTGTCCCCAAAACCCGTTTCCGGCTCTAAAGGGGTTGAAGGCTGATATATATACATTGACTGTGTTCAAATTTTCTTCCAGACTGGTTCCCAATAGGGGAACACCCAGGTTTGGCCTGCTGACGAACGTTAGACGGCTGCGGATACACGTTTGGTCAGAGCTATCGTGTAGAGGTACACGATGATACCTGTTTGTCTCACCTGGATATTTAGTCCCGAGGAGACATGATTTTACAAACATACGTGCGGCCATTAGCTTACAGAGGGTGCTCACATCATAAGACGTTTCATGCCGTAATAATGCTTGACTATACCTCTTGCATTTTATACTACTGGAATGCTGCATATATTAGACCGGAAATTCCGATAACTCGGAAATCGTATGTAAATCGTATCGGGCAAACAGGCGTTTCAGTATCCGATGAGAACGCCTTGTTTCGTCTAGCGGGTAGGGAATGTTGCCCTACTGTCCCTTCCCCCCCAGCTGTGATGGTTAAAGGTGAAACCTTCGACGTGAGGGGTCGGACTGTTTACCGGATATCGGTTGTTAGGCGCTTATCGGACCGGAATCGAATGAAGTGCTGGTAAGAAACACCACTTCATAGGTTTAGCTTCGGATACCAAACCTCCAACCAAAAACAGATGCCGACAGTCAAGGTTATGCGTTTTTCAGATACTGATGGTAACGTGCGGTGTTGGATATCGTATCGAACGTAATTGTTTATGCCTGTTGTGCGTGTTGTGTTCGCAGTTTACAGTTCTCGCTACCCAACGACATCGTCAGTACACCCTATGTCCGTCCAGGTAATCGTTGAGCGATGTATACAAATCTCGTTGTCATGGACCCTGTGAGCCGGAGAAACCAAAAACACCACTGATTGTTCGAGGTACGTAAATGACATGCCGACGTAGCGTTTACCAGGAAGTCAAAATGCAACCGGTACAAAACACGGTATTTATAAGCGATTGGGACAAGTCAAGAAACTCAAAGTTGTGATGTATCGCGTCACTACTACTGTATCTGAACAATTATACATATCACGCGGATATTTGGTAGCACTGTGCCCCACGCGGTGGACAAACTAATGATATCAAGTACAGCTTCTACTTTCCCCCACGATCCTCGAAGCTTACCGCGCTCGGAAGGCAGGGTGTAGGGGTCCGCCTGACGGTTGAAAACGAGAATATGTGGCGAAGGAAGCCGAGCGTGGTAAGCATTAGTGTGGGTACAGTTCAGCGCGCATCAAACATATCAGATCCCCAATCGTGACCTGTGTTGTTCAGGGCAGACAGGTCCCTGGTCTATATTCTCTGTCTGGTCTAGATCATGGCCCAGGGTCCGGAGCCGTCTGATTTGCACGATCTAGCCCTTATTTCCTTGCTTGGGTCTGTTTTGCACAGATCCTGCTCAACATTCGATAACGACAGATACAGGTACTAGGTGACCTAGATCGGGATATGTGCGCTGTGTGGAATGTAGTCAAAACGACCATCGGACCTGTTTAACCGTGCGCTTGAACTACGCCCACAGTTCTGGGGGAAATCCACCAAACAATTGTTTAGAGCTAACCCTATTGCAGTAGTATGTTCTTGGGCTTCTGGTAAGTGATTAACCTATCACCAACCCAAACTAAGACTCATTTAATAGTTGTCCATGGATTACTGTCATCTAAACTCAGGGTGATGAGCAATCGGACGAGTTTATGTATCAGGTACGGGTCAAAGCAGGGCCAACGACATCTACCCATCTGCCGCTGCAGAAACAAGCTCGCTCGACATTCTATTACATTGTCCCTCATGCAGGGGTGGGGTTATATTTCCCTTTTTTATACCTCCGGGCAAAGAGCAATACTCAGCTCTCCACTAAAGTGAGACGAGCGGTGAAATCGCGATAAAGATTTCTTGGCGGCGGGCATGCCCTGCTGTGAAACGATGGAAGGCTTGGCCCGGATTCGTCCGGGGTGGCCTAAACTCGTGTAGTTAACTCGCGGTAACTATTGGCCGCTCAGTCTGTGGATGTAGACTGTTTGCATACATCGGATATATCAGATCTCCATTCGTGATCTGTGTGGTCGAGGGTAACCACTCCCTTGTATCATTCATACGCGTTTCTTACATCAGGTCACCCGGCGTGTGTAGCCGTATAATCAGCATGATCCAATGCATGTTTCTTGGATTGGATACGTATTGCATAGGCACTGCTCATACTATCGTAGCTTGCAAAGCGAACGCGAACATCAAGAAAAAACAAATACAAGTGATCTCTCACCGCGCTTGGGTCGACGATGTAATCGATGTCGTCCAGAGAAGCCGCCGTGACCTTCGACAGGTACATCGGCTGCACCACATGGGGGACCAGCCGAACCGACAAAAACAGGAGATCATTAGTGCGAGAAAGTGCGACATTCTTACGTTTGACGGCAACAAACATTAGGGACCCATTTCGAGTCGCCTGGCGCGTCCGCCGTGTGCCGCCACGGCTGTGTCAAAACCCTGAAACGACGACAGGCGAGCGAAAGAAGAGCATCACATAAAACGTGTTTGCGCTGGCAGATGACGATTGCCACAGTAGAGGCCCCAAACATATTAGACTGACTTGCGGATGATGCCAATTTGCGCTGGTTTTGGGGGCTCAAATTAACGATCGACCCGATTTACAATTCCCTGGCCTAGGTATACGACAAAACATATGGTATACAGTTGTCTTAACGAGATTGGGTACAGTAGTTCCTGGGTTAAGGAGGCCCGCACGGCAAAAGAAAAATCGCCAAAACAATGAGGAATATATACCCTTCTCTCGACAGGCCTGATATGCGCACTACTGGTATGTCCAGTTGCACGCACTCACATTGCTACAGGTATGTCCAGTTGCACGCACTCACATTGTCGAGGTAGCCAGTCATTAGCTCATCGTCAAAGATGAGTTCGTCAAAGTGGCTGCATGAAGTTCCTGCCGGGAGACAACGAAGAATATCGAAATCGTCGTTGGCTTCGATATCTTCTGCCATAATGCCAATTTGTATGCAGCCCCCCCCCCTCCCCCCCCCTGCCATCTACATCGTCTGCTGAAACACAACAATAATTCCATGCTTTAACCCGATGCGCATTATATTGCCTATCATGCGCCATATACCTATATACACAAACTTCGTTGAAGTTACCAACCGCATAAACGGTCACAAACGGCCATCACATGATTAGGCTTTGATAAAATAACGACCATACAATTACTGCTATCCCCTTTGCCATCTGATAATTTGATTGGCTTGCTCACAATATTCCACTAAAAGCCGGAAATGCAGGTAACCCAATGATTTCAAACATGGAAAATACTATACGGAGAACCTGGCTACGCTCAAGGGGCGGTGTCCGAATTTCGAATGCCAGGTGTGGCTCACTGCTTGCAGCACGAGGGGGCTTACACGTAACTCGAAAATGGACTTCAACATAGTTTGCACATAGAACCGATCACGGTCTGGATCATCTAAATGCTATAACCGTCGTTATTTTGTGTTGTACTGTCTCATCTGTGTCATACAGGTACACCGCAAACAAACATGGGCTAGATCATGTTGCCCACAAGGCTCCGCCGCGCCCGGCAACACGTTCTTGGCCACGCATATCGTTAAACAGCGGGGACCTGTCTGCTCTGAACCACACCGACCACGCGTGGGGATATGATGTGTCCGGTGCATGAATTAGTGCTGAAGTACCTCTATCACAGCATGAGTACTTGGACGAGGGCTACGGTACGGGGGGGGTCACATGCGGGTGCTTTGATTTCATTAACTCAGCGCCATTGGCCTGTCGCTTGAGGACCTCCCTACCTCCCGCGAAAGTAATGTCTCAAACCTAAACAAACCCAGGTTTATAATCCACAATAGCCCCAAAACACTATTAAATTTAGTTGCAGCGAAACCGTTGATGGTAAATCGACGAGCAGTGGGATTGCTGAGCCCTATGCGCGACTCGATATGACGGCAGATACTGCGGGGGAGGGGCGACAAGGGACGACACCTGCGACCATACACGGCTTGCCCAGAATGCCCGCTGTGGGTGAAACCTCCTACGATTTGAGCTGGAACGTGAACGAGATGATTTAAAAAAACACAAAACCAGCCACTCGACGCGTGCTTGCGATAGGGGTAGCACGACGTTTTGACGATATATGTCTTCCCGATAGACGGGGCTCCGCGAAACAGAGAAATGTTTGTACTCAGTATCGTTTTGTTTAACACAATATTATGCGGTATACCAACCAAGGCGCTGGGATAGTAGAGTCATCGGGATGACCGTTCAATATTTCTCGAGGCCAAGCTCCTCGAACGACCACCCCGCTGAAGCAACAAAACAGGGTGTAGCTCTTCCGTTTCATTCGTCCCCCCACCTTAAAAACATGTACCCGTCTCCTGTAGAAACACCTAATGAACCAATCCAAACTAAATCAAAGACATCAACGTACTGATTTCGCTGACCCCC
>JAYJME010004376.1:0-11007 GCA_036873775.1 Costaria costata
TGTAAAAAACATTTACAGCCCTGGTCCCACTTTAGCGCGGTCAAATAGAGTTCAGGGTCCCACTTAGCAAAGTCAAAATATCTGGTCACGCATAAAAAAAATGGGACCGTAACGCCTTCACATCACTAAGTACAGAAGAAGCCCAATACAGTTAAGAGTGGGACTGAGAGATTTTTAGACGTAAAAATTGCCAAAACAAATGTCTCGTAGTTGTTTGCTGAGAAAACCACTCTTTCAGAAATTAATCAATCCGCGATCGCGGAAAAAAAACACGTCACCAGAAAAAACTATTCGTACGGTGTTGCACAGGGAAAAAACTGGGGGTTCCGCGAAAAACAAATTGAGCTCCTGTGCCTTTAGTGCCTGTGCGAAGAATGCTGCTGCCATGCGCTCGGTCAGAGCGCATAGCAGCAGCGTACACGTAGACGTGTGAACGTGAGCAGGTCACACTGTTCTGGTGGACCCTCGGGCCCGGCGGTTAGCAGCACGCCAGTTTGTCGGTCAGGAGCACGTATAGATCACGTCGCCGGCGCTGTGGCTGACCGTCTGTTTTGGTGCTTCTGCTGCACGAGAAACACGAAGTATGTTGCATCCTGCACTCAGCCAAGACTACGGGGCTGGCTGGGCCGCACGCTCCTCCGTGTCAGCGCGCCCCACCTCTGTCTCGCGTACATGTTGCTGTCATATGCGAGCAGCTGGGCGTGAGTCAAGGCCAAGGCTGCATTTGACTCGCGCCAGAGGTCCGGCTTCAAGTTAAGAATCGAACTGGTACATACGAAGTACGAGTTTTACTCGTACAAGCGAGTACCGGTACAGTACTACTGTGTTCGGAAATGTTAGATTCGTTTAGTATCTAATATTTTAACCAAACGTTCAGTATATTTCCGGACAGAATGGTGGATATTTTGTCGACTTTTTTCATACGATCACAGGCAGCTTCTGAGTGATGGCTGTATCTCTCTGGAGTCTCTCGGCACAACTCGCTTCCAGCTGCCTACAAGGCGATCACAAATGCCGTCCTCTGCTGTGATCCCACCATGTGGGATGGCAATGGCTTGGCCGACGGCCGTGCTGGCGCCTAGCGCCGTATGCTCGGCACGTCGGAGACAAGCTTTCATGGTGAAATCAAGGACCATGCGATTTTTTTTTTTGTTTTTGTTTCTTTCGAATTTGTACCACGAAACTCGTACCAAGAATGACTCAAAGGACGAACTTTGGTTGGGTTTTTCTTCTCGGCTACTGGGTGAATTCACGCGTGGCTTGCATCGCTGTCTCCGCCAACTCCTGTTATATGGCAAGACGGATATGATTTCTCCAGCCACTAAAAATATTTCTTAAAACAGCAAAATATACGTTAAAAAACGTCTTTTTTCGCACATTTCCACCCGTTACACGTTAAGATCAACTTGAAAATGAAAGATAACCCGAGGTTCCATCTGAATGTACTGGTTACACGTGCTTGTCGAATCTCAAGATCTAATTCGTCGCCAGTGGCGAGATTTGTGGGGTTTTCGGTCGACGGTTTATCTACTGTAAAATCAAGTAAATAGAGCAGCGGAAGATCTTTTTGCCTTTTTGTATTTTTTAATTTATTTGAACGGATTTGCTGAATAGACCTGCCACATTTTGGGCAAAAATGGCCCCGAATCCCACCGCTAACTGTAGACTACACTATCAATAATACCTGGGATCTCTTACCGCACATATAGCTATCGTACCAGGTATGTATGTACACGAAGAAAGTCTATGACAGCGGTCAACGCGACGATTGATGCTATAGACCGCAAGACTACATAAACCACCTGGTATGACGCTATCGCACATCTGGTACCTTGGTACACCGCTATCGTGCGTTATACATGTCGTACATCGATACAATATACCAGGCATAAAGTAGCACATACGATATCGCAACCGTACACAGCAGTGGTGGGTAACCCCCGCGGTTGTAACCCTTTTACAACCCCAAAAATATTCCACCCTATTTCCAAGTAGTTTCGCCCCCCAAAAACCGTTTCCGGCTCTAACGGGGTTAAACCCTTTCAAGGCTGCACTTTCGTTTTCGGGACAACTTACATGGAAATAGAGT
This sequence comes from Costaria costata, assembly GCA_036873775.1. Classification (NCBI taxonomy): domain Eukaryota; class Phaeophyceae; order Laminariales; family Agaraceae; genus Costaria; species Costaria costata. The sequence goes on from JAYJME010004376.1 coordinate 2,090, forward strand.
TACACATACATATGGTTATGTGCAGGCAGTGCAGCAGTGCTAAAAGGTTTCAAGAGCACTACTACTCTTGTGTATGGTGACAAAACAAGCCTGTCGCTGTTATTACTACACATCGCTTGTTTCTGTACTGGGCAGCATAGCTTCTAGCACAGGCGCGACAAAAGCCTTTGTGATCGCTCCTCACTTCCGAATGCTCTGAAGTATTTTACGCAGTACCTGGTTTTGTACATAAACGTATATCAGCCTCTATCATAGTTCCAAGTACTACTTTGTCCCCAAAATCAGGAGTGCAGTCCTAAAAGGGGTTATGGCCGGTTAACCAGTACCAGGTACAGAGTAGCAGTGTACAGTTATTGTTTCCGACTTGTGGCTCTCCTTTCCGTTTGGATTGTTTCTTTGTTGTCCTCTTGATTTGCTTTGATTCCTTTTTCTGTTTTTCTTCTTTTTTTCTCTCTTCTTTTCCTTCCTTTTTCCTTTTCGGTTTTCGTTTTGATTTATTTCGCATTCTCTCTTTCGCACACATGTCGGTTGCTGGCGTGTGTATATATGCATGCATGTTTGTTGTGCCTGTCGCACCCAGTACGATGGCATAACAGCCAGTGCGTTGTCCAATGCAATATTGTAATGCATTATCTATCTCTGTGTCGTAGCTTGTGACCACAGAGCGTGTATCTCTCTAGGGTGAATAATAATAATAATAATAATAATAATAATAATAATAATAATAATAATATTAATAATAATAATAATAATAATCAGCACGGAAACTGGGTGTGCTGGATGTCGACGAGTAGAAGAACGGTTTAAACCTACCCCAAAAAGTATCCGACACTATTCCCAAGTAGTTTTGTCCCCAAAAACCGTTTCCGGCTCTAAAGGGGTTAATGTGAAGAACACAAACACCGCCGTCTTCCCAAAAACGGGAGTTCAGTTCTAAAAGGGATTAACACGGACGATCGTAATCGGGGTGGGATGCCCACTGCTGTAATATATCGCGATATCGTACGATACAGTACGTTCAGCAGTGGTTGGTGGTCGCGCCTCTATTACGGGGGACCATAGTGAATAGGACCATATATTGTTACTATTAATAATAACAAAAATAGGGAAATATCAAGATTTTGGAGTCTACAGGTAGGTTCTATTGTGTCTACAGTAGGTCCTACTGAATATGGACCAAATATTGTTAGCAAAAATAGGGAAATATAAGTGTTTTGGTGTCTACAGAAGGTCCTACTGTGTCTACAGTAGGTCCTATTAATATTAACTATGGTCCCCCGTAATAACAGTGAATCGTGACTGCATGGCCTGTTGTGGTTCTCTTCTCTCCCCTCTCTCTCCTCTCGTCGCCCAATGATCCGAACGGAGATTGCGACGATGCACGACGACGCACCACTACATCTCCAAGCCTTGTCTAGACTTGACTACTACGGGGGACCGTAGTAAATAGGACCAAATATTGTTAGCAAACATAGGGAAATATATAGGTTTTGGTGTCTACAGTCGGTTCTATTGTGTCTACAGTAGGTCCTATTAACTATGGAACAAATATTGTTAGCAACAATAGGGGAATATTTAAGTTTTGGTGTCTACAGTAGGTCCTACTGTGTGTACAGTAGGTCCTATTAACTATGGTCCCCCGTAAATATTTTTTTTTGGTTGTCTCATCACCAGGCACTTAAGAACCGGTATCATCCTGCCCGTGTAGGTATTATAACTTCGTTTCATTTTTGTCTCGTCACCAGGCACGTAAGAGAACCGGAATCGTGTCGCAGGTATAATACATACATACATCCTGATGTCAATAAAAGTTTTCGATCACATTTGTTTACGGTTGTCCGGACACATTCACGTTCAAAACTCACACAACACCCCGGTCATACCACTGGCTAACTGCATACTTCGTATACCACTGCAACCGGCATCTAACTCTCGCTCTCATTCCGACTACGATCTGGTTTTTTTTTTCCGATCCGTGGGTGCAGCGGTATGATAGGCAGTTGCAATGAACATTAGGCGGTGATCAAACAAAAAAGAAAAAATGTGTAAATAATGACTGGTGATACTACGATGATATATATGTACACACACATATCAGACAGGTCATGATCTAGATAATCTATTACCGGGGACCACAGTTAATAGGATCTACTGTAGACACAATAGGATCTACTGCACACACTAAAACCTATATATTTCCCTAGTTTTGCAAACAATATTTGGTCCATAGTTTATAGGACCTACTGTAGACACAATAGAACCTACTGTAGACACCAAAACCTATATATTTTCCTATTTTTTGCTAACAATATTTGGTCGTATTTACTATGGTCCCCCGTAATATTAAATACCAAAACTAGCGGACGACGTCTGTATGATACGTACGAGCTGCGAAGCGTGTTGGGCAGCGCGTCGTTCCACGGGTGCGGGTGTACGTACAATGCCTCCCATGTTAGCTGGGGCCCGTCGCAGCATGATGGCGTGGAAAGGGTGTATTGTGTACAGTGTACGCTTCGGTACGGAGGCTAATAGTGTTTCCTCCCAGCAAGCCGAGCCGGGATTTGCTGTTTTCCGACTTCGCGTCCCTGCCATCGCTTTGTCACCGAGGACTCGCCTGAAACTTGACGCTGGGGGTGTGCATGATGGTTCTTTTTTTTACTCTATGGGGACTACTCGAGCGATGTAGTACTGGATGTCCTCATGTTCCTGTCGAAGAAACTGGAACCACACTCACCGGCTATCCCCCAAACCAAAAATGTAACGGTTTTCGATTAACCAACACCAATCCGTCCCGAGTCGACCGTCTGCCAAGCACACCCAGCAACGCCTTACACAAAGTACAAACTCCCAGGCCACATGCTTGAGTTTTGTGATGACTACATACAGTACAATACAGTACGCTCACGGGCGTCCTCATTTATCTCCGGTCGAATTTTTCGCTCGCCACCACCTTCCGAACTTGCCCCGCAACGTGTGCTTTTTTTCGCCGCTCAAAATTCGCGCGAACGAACTGCATCAATAGTCGACCGCTCAGATGACGGGAATTTTTACCACCACGTCACGATCGAGCTGGTCGAGGTAGAAGAGCTGCCTCCGGTATGGGACAGTGCCGACGTCCGCGTTGGAATGGCCACGAGGTTCAAGCTCGAGGGAAACGAAAAGTTTGTCGCCGGCGACTACGTCAGGTGAGAGCCAGGGAGAAGACGCGTGGTGTATATCCGATACGTAGGGGTGGTGTTTTTCGAGGGAAAGCAGTAGAGCTGTGAGTCAGTCGGGCACACAACTTAAAGCCACCAAAGCCTTTTGCAGTCGGACTACTGTAATTGTTAGGCGTTTCCTGGAGGTGCCGACTATCCGACTTATCGGGTTTCCGTATTTGTCGGAAGGGTTGTTGAATGCGGGGTACACTTTTTTTTCTTTTTGGGGGTGGGACCCCCGCTCGGCCGGGAAGGGGGCTGATTTGGCTCGCTTCGCTCGGCTGACTTTCAGTCGACAAGTCGGCTGGCCATCAGCTGGCTTAGCCAGCCGACTTCCCGACTAAAGTCGGTTAGTTGGCTAGCGGCACTTACCGACTAGATACTGGTCGTAGAAATTCCGCCGACTCACAGCTCTTACGAAAACAGTTATGAATGACGGAGACTCCTGGGCCGAGCACAACTACATTTCCCACAGTATTATTGGAACACCATTAAGGTTTTACAGTACAGTAAAGCATTCGTTGCTACAGTACCTAGTTGCCATCGGATGTTTCGACGCGCGACTATTCTCAATATGCCCGTCCCTTTTTTGGGGTGATGTAGTAACTCGTACAGTAGAGAGTTCTTCAAGTGGGTAGGCATCCTCAGAAACTTCCGATCGCGCCTCTCTGCCAACAGCACCTATACTATATATAAGCTTGTGTCGGGAAATGGTGAGGACGGGGTAGGGCGCGGAATCACTAAACGTGGCTTGACTGACTACCATGACGAGGGAAACAATTCCCGCACATCCTATATATATACACGCAAGAGACACATGCTACTATTACGGGGGGCCATAGTTAATAGGACCTACTGTAGACACAGCAGGACCTACTGTAGACACCAAAAACCTGTATAGTTCCCTACTTTCGCTAACCATATTTGGTCCACAGTTAATAGGACCTACTGTAGACACAACAGAACCTACTGTAGACACCAAAAACCTATGTATTTCCCTATTTTTGCCTACAATATTTGGTCCTATTTACTATGCCCCCCCGTAATAACAGTATGGTGCGATAGGGGCGTGTTGTTTTAGGTCCGTGTTGTGCTAAGGCTCCCTACTTGCGGGGCTGTGTACCTCACCCAAACCCCCCAACTTTCAGAAGTGTTGTGAGCTTAACCCGTTGAACCATCCCATGGCCTAGCTAGGCACACGACGAATCGTATTGCTGGGCGGCAACGGGTCAATCGTGAACGGACGATTTGGGGTTTAACCCTTTCACCACCGGAAAAATGATCTCGCATTGTTTCCAAGTAGTTCTGTCCCCAAAAAACGTTTCCGGCTCTAAAGGTGGTTAAGGAGCTCCGTCGTTCGTTCAGGAAATATTTCAGCCAAAAAAAAGTGCTACCTCTATCGTAGCACGCGTCAAGACAAGCACCCCACCTGGGATGTGAATTGGGTGTGAATTTGGGAGCTGTCATTCTCCTGAACCAGAGAGAGGGGTACTTCGAATACCCTCAACGAGAATGGTGGTGGTTTTGGAACGATCCCCGTCGATATCTCTTTGTCCATGGACACGTACGTCACCGCTCGGCGATAGAATCAGCTTGGAAAAAATTGTCCAAGGGGAGGGGCGTTATCTCTTGCGTGTCACGCGGTAAGCACGGTTGGTGTTGCGCACGATGTTTGGATATATGCACCATTAACCACTGGACTATGGACTGTTAGTCAGCCGCTGCCTCGCCCTTTTTTACCTTTGCCCGACCACGCTTGCCAGAGCGTTGCGCCGGTACGAAAAAGCCATACGCTACGCGGACGGTGTTCCGCCGGGAGAAGCCTCGGATGGCGACGAGGAAGAGAGAGTCGACCACCCGGGCGCCACCCCCCCCCCGCCAGACAGTCGAGACGATGAGTCTGACACGAAAAGCGAAAAAGCCGACCCAGCAGACGCGACCGACAGCGTGCAAGAGGCAGAGCTAGCTGACCTGCAAGTGGCTGTTCTGTGCAACCAAGCCGCGTGCCACCTTAAAATGGGGGAGGGCGCCTGCGCCGTCGAGGTGGCTGACAGGGCGTCTAAGCTCAAGGCTCCCGGGGATTCTCCCGCTGGAGTTAAGGCTGCCTACCGCCTGGCGTGCGCGCTCGAGGCTGTTGGAGATTGGAGTGAGGCCCGCGTTGCGTTCAAGAGCGTGCTTGACGTCGACCCGAAGAATGGACAGTGCTTGCAGGTGACCGAGACGGAGGTTGCGTTTGGGTTTTTCAGGAGGCCCACCGTAGTGTCTGCTGTCGCGGAGAAGAGTATATATGATTGAGCCAATCGAAAATCGTATACTTGGTATTTGTTGAGCAAATAAAAAAGTATACACAGTGAAACCAGTGAGATTCGAACCCACGGTACATCCTTTGTCCGTTATATAGCACTACCCACTAGTCTAGTCAGTACAGTAGTGTTCCAAGTATATAACCAACACCCGCCCGGTCGTGAGGTCAGTACGACGTACACCACATTGTGCTTTTCTAGAAGACACTCGAGACTGCAAAGGCTATGCTTATCATCCACCGTAGGGAGACCCCCCCCCCCCCCTCCAAGAACGGACACGGTAAAAACAGGAACCGGCGGTCGTTTGTTAATATTAATAGTACGTGCCCGGAAGCGGTGTCGGTGCCTCGATCTCGTGTTAAGGTATTAGTCTGTTGGGCTACTGGTAAAAGTTTAACCAATCGCCTACCCAAACTAAGCCGTATAACACTCTCCCCCCTTAAAACGGCGGGGTATACAGGTCGGTCGCCTGCTCTGCCCGCCGGATTTTTGTCGTCTTTTAACCTCAAACCCATGTCATGCCGTCGACGCCATATGTTAAGGTATTAGTCTGTTGGGCTACTGGTAAAAGGTTAACCAATCGCCTACACAAACTAAGCCTTATAACACTCGCCCGTTCTGTGTTCCTTATTTGCTTGCAAAACACTTTATGCCCGATCGAGGGCACCAAGTTGAGCAAAAGAGCCCAAAATACTACAGAGTACTCCTCTCTGTGCGAGGCAAAACAAACACCTCCCCGCAGAGTCGCGACCATCTGAAGCGCGCATACAAAGCACCTCTCATCCGCAAGCGACAACGCGCTAAACGCAAACCCCACTTTGCACCCCCCACGTACGATCTGATATGTATCCATCCTATCTCCTGCCCGGTTCACTGTCCCAAAAGGGCCTCGTTCGCCTCGCTCGCGCGGAAAAGGCCTACAAAGCCAGTCTCCGCAAGACCTACGGCGGCTTCCTCGGTTCCAACAAGCTCACAGGTTTTGCCTCCGAAGGTCGCGACGAGCCGGCGCCGCCGCGTCAGCCCGGAGCTGGCCAATGGGGTTCAGACGACCGAGGTCCGACAGCGGAGGAGGAGGGCCCGTGGAGTGACGGTAGTAGCTCAAGCGAGACCGACAGCGGAGGCGAAAGCGACGACGAAGATGCCTCCGACGAGGACGAGGAACACGGTAATGAAAGCGAAGCTACGGACCGTGAATCGCCATCATCGGCTGTCGAGGAAAGCGTTAAGCCAACAGGTGGTGGTGGTGGTGGTGCCGGGGTGAAGCCGGAAACGGAACCGCTAGAGGAAGCTGCGCTCGCTGCTGCGGGAGTGATAGAAGAGTCGAAGAAGGAAGCCGCGCTCGCTGCTGCGGGAGAGACAGAAGCGTCGAAGGAGGAAGCCGCGCTTGCTGACGGAGAGACAGAAGCGTCGAAGGAGGAAGCCGCGCTTGCTGAGGGAGAGGTAGAGGAGTCGGTCGAGGAAGCCACACTTGCACCTGCGCTTGCGTCTGGCGGGGTTGAGGTATCCGAAGCGGCAGCGGCGGTGACCGGAGCCGCGCCGGCTTCTGAACCGGTTGCTGCTGGAGAGGGCGGTGTCTGCTCGCTGTCGCCATCGCTGCCTGTCGGTGCGGCACCCGTAGTGGGAAACCCGGAGGAGGCCGTGGCCGTCGGAACGGCGACCTCGAAGGAAGCAAGTCAGGCTGCCGGCATTGTGAGCGTGAAGGAGTGCTGTGCGATTGAAGTCGGTCTGCAACAGGACGGGGCAGGCGCTACACCCCTGCCGACGCCGCCGTAGAGAAAGAAACGAGTAGACGCGACGAGCTGTGTTGCGGAGAATGAGGTTCAGTTGGTCGTCGCCCAAGGATCGGACGAGAGAGGCGGGGAGATGCGTGTTGTTGGAATATCTGAGGAGTCGTGTTGGAGGGGCGAGGCGAGGAGATGGGTTGGAGTATGACGAGGTTGTGTTTGGTTCGTTGCTCAAGGAGGGACGAGACGGGGAGATGCGCTGGGAGTATATGACGTTGTGTCGAGGTGGCTAAAAGAGGGGCAAAGGCGAGAAGATGCGTTGGAGTATGCTGTGAGAGGTGGTGTTGGGCGCTCAGGGAAGGGCGAGACCGGGCTCCGAGTTTGGTTCGTGGGGTGGTGGTGGGGGTGGAAGATGCCCTCTTCGGTCGGCGCGGAGGACGTTTTGCTGAAAGAAAGCCTCCTTCTCGTTTGCCGCTTGCCGTTTGTTTCTGGCTGTGATCATGATAACTTCAGGTTTTGACGCCGGTTAGCTCAGGAGTTCGCTCGGTTTATCGCTTTTTTCGTGCCCTGCTTCCAGAGTCTCACACGGCACGGTTGTACATATGTATCACACGCAGTTATCTGGTGTTAGGTTAGCAATCCTACTGCAGGGCTATGTACCGTGTACGAGGATCATATGTCAACAGCAGCAACAGCGTCGTTGGTAAACGAGAAGGTGCGTGTAAAGGGGTACGTGTAAGGCACGAATTTTGAGGGTTTAACGCTAGTAACGTGTTTGTGCGAAGAACCGCCAATCCTCGCGCGGTGGGTGGGTGGATGGGTGGGTGGGCGGCCCCCACGATCAGCAAACAGAATGTCCCGCCGAAAAAAGTGGATCAGAACGAAAGGCTGTGAAAGCGGTGTTGCCGGCGCATTCGAGCGCATACTCAGACATCGTGAGCCACAACAAGGGCAACGATTGTTACAAAAGTAAAAAAAAAAACCCCGACACCTCAGCCGTGATGAGATCGGGAAAAAAACAAACACGTCGAAACGATTTTGAAAAATTAGGGTGTAGGGTGGAACGTGGCCCTCCGCCTGACGCGCTGCTTTCATTCAGCCCCCAAGGGTTCGCGACAGCCCCGTTACCACCTCCTCCACACCCGAAAATGGTCACCAAACTTTCGTCAGGGGAAGCGTCCGCGAAACCCCGCGGGCCACAAGCCAACATACATTCGCCGCAGCCAGTCGAACAGCACCTACCTGTCAAAAGCGCTCCGCCAGCACAGTAGCCACCGGTTCCCTTCAGCGAGCGGCGTGCCTGATAGGATTAGCACTACCCCACCGCCACCCCAAAAGGAAGCAAACCTTAAAAACAAACTCCTACGACACGCTAGGGTACCGTGGTGGGAATCAAAACACAACGACCTTCGACTTCTTCGTCGCAGGCGCAGGTGCAGTCCCCGCCGCCCCCTTCCTCGCCACCCCCGCCCCGCCAAACTCCTCACCCCCCTCGGCGTCGACGCGTGCGTCGGGCATGTCATCCGGCTCGTAATACCCGTCGTCTTCAAGGTCGTCTCCTCCGGGAAGCGCCGCCGGGGGAGTCTTGGCGCCTGCTCGGGAAGGTTAAGAGGTTTGACAGGGCGAGGCATGGGGACGCATGCGGAGTTCTTATGAATCTAATTTCGAGTGTTCGGGGGGGGGGTGAGGGGGTG
>JAYJME010004377.1:0-11007 GCA_036873775.1 Costaria costata
GTCAGCTGTGAGATCGAGGATTTCGTCGAATCTCAACTTTGCAAGCTGCGTGGGATACTTCGATCGCGCGTACTATTGAATACCCTCTCTCTTCTAAGGTACGAACCAGCTGAATGTCGAAACTCGGCGTGATAAAACGGCGGCGGGATTTCTGTTCCGATGAAACATCTGAATGTCGAAATTCAGCGTGATAAAACGGCGGCGGGATTTCTGTTCCGATGAAACATCTGAATACTAGAGTTAGCTGGAAACCCGGGGATGGGCGGTTGATAAGATCGATCCTGCGTGGCGTTAAAGAGCACAGCAGTATATATGAATGCTCGCAAAGACGCTGTCACTTACGCGTTTAAGCTCATCAGGAGCCCGGCTACTCGTACAAGCACACACACTTCCAAGTAGATAGGTAGCAGAAGACAGATTGGCATTATAGGCGCCATTGTCGGTGGCGTTCCCAAGTCTCTACGAGCATGTGGGGTGCCGTAACCTACCCCTGCAGACAAGGTATACAGCATATTCTACATCGGCTGCTACTACTACTAGTACTACCACTACCACCTACTGCTACTATATACCTACATACTGCTCCTCCTGCTACTACCGCTGCTACTGGTACAGCTACTGCTACGAGTGCTACTACTACTACTACTACTACTACTACTACTACTACTATTAAATCTACTGTGACTACGACACTATGGTTTGTGTTCATTTGTATGATCTAGGTTCTGTAGAAATACTTGGAAGGACAAATATCCGGGGTTGTGCAAAATATTTGTACCCATCTACCCGGCTTCGAATACCCTACTACCACTAGTATTACTAACATGAACTACGACAATACCACTATCCTACTACCACTACACTATACCACCCTACTACACTGTTAATATCGGGTTGTATTCATTTGTATAAGTTTTGTGCAGATATTTTGAAAGATACTGAACCGGGGTTCCGAAAAAGCAGTTACCCGGGTACCATGCTCCGAATACCCGCGGGTATTGACGTCGGACCCTACCGGATGAACGCGTGGGGTCCGACCGGGTATACCCGCCGGGCACCCGGGTAATTGACAAAGGGGTCCAACCTCTAATCAGGAATAGCCTGTTTTGATCCAAACAGACTGGGTGTTGTGTGGGCTCAGTGCTCTGTTGTCGCTTTACGGGTGTTGTACGTACACACGCCCACAAAGTTAAAATATCTCTGGAACGACATATTTCTACAGCAGTACCTTCGCGAACTTCATTCCGTCATTGGAACACACAACGATTTAGGAAGAATTCTGCCGGTCACGCTGTAGGCAGTGCTGTGGAATACAGCGGCGTAGATTCCTATGGTAGATCTCGTACACCCATGCGCGAAAGGACATGTCATCGGCCAGGCGATATTCAGTCCCGAGTCGCTAGCGGTGTCACCGGTCATCGACGGTTTTGACCCGTCCTCGGATATTTAGCCTCCGTCAAATTTTCCCGCCGCAGGACCTGAGTAGGTCGCTATGCGCACCACCACGGTCAATAAACTGTTTAGCACGTTTTTGCTACATCTAAGAAATGTTATGTCTTAATCCGCGTGGGCTTTAAACGGCGATCGACAAGAGAACTCAGCTCCGCGACGACCTCTCCCCCTAGAAGCCAGCTCCGAGACGAGTACCCGCATCCGCTACCGTCTTCTGCGCTTCGACACGAGCCATCTGTGAGACACCAGGAATCATATTGGTGACCACCGTAGGATTCGAACCCACGCGTACGAATACATGACAACTTCGATCTGATAAATTGACACACTATTTCTTAAGCTTGTCATCCTCCCAATGACCGCTAGAATACCATCCCTAGCTAATATGGGCTTGCAACGAATACAGGGGGGGGTGTCGAAGACAGGGTCGTACATACCTGTCGTAGATCTTGTACACGCATGCGCGAAAGGACACGTCACCTGCCAGGCGATATACGACCCCGAGTCGCGAGCGGTGTCACCCGTCATAGACGGCGTTGACCCGTCCTCGTATAACTAGCCGCCCGGGAATAGTCCCGCCGCACGACTTGAGAGGTGCGCCTTAGGTACTATGACGGTCAATCTAGCTTTTAGCATCTCCTTGCCACATCTAAGAATGATAAAGTCTCAGACCGTGTCGGCTGTGAATGACGATCGACAAGGGACCTCAGCTCTGCGACGACCTCCTCCTTCGACGCCAGCTCCGAGACGAGTACGAGCATCCTCGACCGTCTTCTCCGCTTCGACACCAGCCATCTGTGAGCGACCAGGCTTCATAGTGCCATAGATAGATGAAGTCTCTTTCCTAAGTACGGTGTCGCTTTAGGTACTTGTACTGCTCTAGCAATTGGTGGTAATATGCCACGTCCTTAACACCTGCAGTAGTCCAACCAGCGATTCTGTGGTCGCACAACGTGTATTATTTCGCGAGAGCACCGCTCCCAATCATAACAACAACAGCAGAAATACACTCTCGACGTTTAAAATTCTTACGACATACTTGTATTATTTGGAAGAAATATGAAAGACCCGGCATGGCCAGCAGAAGCAGCAGCGGCAGTTGAATCGCAGAAATAGAATAATCTAAGCAAACGCGAAACCAACACGGACAAACATTGTCTTAGGCCAATTCTTACACAGTCGTTTTTCTCTGTCGAGACGGGCCCTTTTCGACTGAAGCCCAAGTCGGTATTATTATACAGTCGAAAAAGACCCTTTTCAACTGAGAAATCCGACTGCCATATCCAGTCGTAGAAAGTCCTTGATACGACTGAGAATCTCAGTCGGATTTCTCAGTCGAGAATTTGTAACCAATTGCACCTCTTGTTCCACCACAAAAAAAACCGCACACTCCCACACATTAATACAATGTACCACACAGCAGTACCATACACCAGCGCCGACGCTGGCTTGGCTGCTATTATTGTTGCTTCCTCTCGCAGCAAGTCAAAGTGGCACATTCCTAGCTCCGCCCGCCAGCAGCGTGCGTGTATCCTCCGATAGGAGCAGCATGCGATATCGAATACATGGTACATTTCTCGAACAACAGCTACGCTTGCTGTAGCTGTGGCGGCTATTAGCTGAGTGCAATGCCACAAACGTAGCTTTGGTGACTTTCAGCTAAGTCTTACGCAACCAACATGCTTGGTCGAGTGTTCGTCGCGTATGAAACACACGTTGCTCGTTGGAAACGCTTGCATCAATTGACTGCCATACATCAGTATTCCCTCAGCCCAGCCGCCTTGAGATATGTCACAAATTTAAAACTATGAAGTCGACTCGTCTGACGATAAGAAAGTGGCCCAAACCAGGCCGTCGAAAAAAACGTTCATTCAAAAAAAGCCTTTTTCGACTGAGAAAAATACTGCACAATCATTGGCCTCACTTACTTTTTTCTTTTTGCTGAGATTGCCCCGTTTGCCCACCCTTGGCCTTATACAGCCTTCCCACTTGCACACTGCCAACTCTTCTTACTTGCACAACCTTAACCTTTTCAAATTGTCTTTGCGGTCCAGCTTTTCATTTTTTTTTTGTGTGCCTGCGCGTACCGAGAGCACGGCATTTCGGGCAAGCGCGACGCCATAGCGGATATCCGCGGGCACTGGTCGGTAAGGGGAGGGTCTTAAGGAACGCGGTCGCCGATTTCGTGGCTAGGTGTGTCCTTTGAGATACGGGGGGAACATCAATAAGTTCTGTCAGGCTCGCTGTTGCTGCTGTCAACGCAACATGTCCGGACCTTTAAGGGCCGTTTCAATAACTACAACAAGATTTTAACGGGGCTTGTTTTTCGAACCACAGTCTGCGATACACAGGACGAGAACTCCGATTCCTGAGTAAATAATGGTCAAGCGAACGAAAGAGGGTCATGGAGAGCACCGGGCTTCACGCGAAGCAGGCCACGGGGCTCACTAGTGTAGAGAGGGAGTACGGCTCGACCCGGACCGAATCTATAACGAGGTGGTCGCGAGGGGTCGCGGAGCGTACGAGACTGACAGAACCTGAGACCTTGGATTGTTTTTATGCTTTCTTTTTCCATGCTCCAGTCAACAATAAGCGAAATATCCGATGCCACACTACTTTCAAGACAAAAACACCGTTTTGATCGTTTTTACGTATAAAAATCCCTCATCAAAATTCTACTGCTGTACTTTTGTTGTTTTCACAACTCGGTGTAGACTGCTGTCATAGGCGCAGGTATACTACCAGCACTGTACAAATACGTTCAGTTGTACGTACAATACGTACAGCAGTACTTTTTGCAGTAAAGCGCAGCGCCACGTGGTGCCTTGCGGTGCCGTGCCTTGCCGTGCGGCACAGCAGTCCTGTGCCGTTCTGTGCTTTCTCGTATTCAGAGACTGTGGGAGACATACCAAGGAAAGTAGTACGTGTACAACATGCATGCTGCGTCCGGGTTGATTGTTAAATCCACCATTTGTTTCATGCAAAATAGATCTCTTGGCATTATCAAGTCGGTAGTTGCACCTCGCCCCCTTCATTGTTTGCAGTATTTTTCCTTCCACGTGCGTAGCGGGCGGCGTCGGCCGCACGCGGAGCGGAGCCTTGTGTATCATACTATGTTTGACGTGAAAATTGCCGTGTTCGGTTTCTGCCAAGACGATAGTGATAACCCAACACGCATCCTACAGAACTATGGCGTAGTTCGTACCCAGCGCGATCACTACGACATTTCCAGCAGAGCCTCTGCGTCCATCGGTACGGTGTTACTGACAGTAGTATCACCTTTAGCAGGTCTTAGGGGCATGGCCCAGAAAGCATGAATGCGGCCAGACTTGGCTTTCGGCTCGCCCGGTAGATTTTTTGAATTCATGGCGTTTCAAGAACAATAAAAAACACACATCTGTATTTTTCTGTATTCTTGCGATTAACCGACACGGAACATGTCCAACAGAGCTACGTACGGGGTGCAAGCGCGAAGATTATTGTCCGTACAGCCCCACAGCCTCCCCTTCCCCCCATCAGAACGGTGTGCATGGCACCACCCCTTGCACGTGTGTCCTATAAACGTCCCAAAACGGAATAAGACACAGTACACGTACCAGCTGTGGTTCCTAGGACAAAGGCATCATTCCACATCCTGGGCTTGAGGCCACGAAGGAACTCTAAGGAATATGTTCCATAGTATAAGGGTTTCGCCAAAAATTACAAATGACTTTATAATAGAGTTGGAACTTTCACAGGAGAGATCCTTACTTTCGGATTTAAAGTACAGATACAAATGTGCGAGCATCTATCAATAGAGTTTTTTATGCTCTTTTTTGCCCTGTTTTGGCCGCAATACTTGACTACCTCAAACTGAAACGAAATGTGCCCGTCCACGTTTTTTCATGTTGGCTATGTTAATACTTTCAAATATCCCCGAATACCTCAGATAACGTTTGGTTCAAGCCGTTTCTTACTACGTGATGTATCCATGGTACCACGCACTATGTAGCGCGAAAAAATACCGTATCGTCTAATTTGCAACTTTTGTTGTCTTTTTGGTGGTGCCGGGTGGCAGCGTTGACTCCACCAAGTAATCTCGCGAGCCGATTCTGGTTGCCTACGGCTGCTGTCTGGTGCACCGGACGCCCTCACAAAACCCACACTGAGAGTGACCCACTGTTACAGGTTGTGGTTGCTTGTGACGTAATGTAGCTGTCCGCGAGCGGAGTGCAAACGCATATTTTTAAGAAGGAAATTTTTTGTCTCCGTTTGTGACGTCCAAATTCCGTCGAATTTCGACCACAGCAGCGCCCCAAAAAAATGGATCCGTCTAGACGGATGGAAATAACTTGACGGCCGCCCTTGACTGGTATACTGCTTGACGTTTGCCCGTCCCATGACATATTCGCTCCAGACAGCAGAAGACGTGTTCCACTCTGTGTTCACGCCTACCGTGCGTTTCGCACGGTGCAGGCAGCACTCCAGACAGCAACCGCTGTAGCCAGTAGCCACGAGTTGGTTTGTTGCGGGAACGGGGGGAACTCTATGCTGTCGTTGCGTGGATACCCGCAGCCATGTGAGTTCAGTTTGCACGTTGATTTTAGTTCAGTTGTACGCCTTCTTCGTCCCTTGCGTTTCAGGTGGGAAATCGTCGTGCTTTCCCCGCCGAATTTCGATGTTTTTAATTGTTTTTCGGATCTTCCTAGGGCTCCAGCACCTTTGTATGACGACGGACTCTAGATGACTAAACAACAATCCGTTTGAAGAATTCGTAATAGACTACGCATATTCATCGCACTCTTTTTTATTCAGCCGACAGATCATCCCAACTTCCGATAAGCCTATCACCGTTGCTGTTGCGTTGACTGTAGAGGGTTTTGTCTACCGTCGTACGCGAAGCAGGAACGGCAATGCCGCAAAAAGAACGCTGAACATTTGTGGCGACATGACAACAGATTCCACACGTAAATATGTAAACAAGTACCGACAAGTACACCGGTATGGCCAAGCAAACATAGTTGAAACTGCAAAGAAGTCGCAACGGAGTAGGTCATGACACTCGCTGGAGTTATCAAGCAAGGTATTGTTGGAACGAACTTATTGGGTCAGTAAATTTTATGGTTGCATATTAAATTTGAGTCCGTCACCTCAATCGAGGGATCGTGTTAATTATACGAATTAGGTACCTTGCTACACCCCTCCTGCTACACTCCTCATGAGTAGCTATTAATAGTAGCCTACCGAGTCGCTGATCGGAAACAATTGCATCTATGGCTAGTAGGATACAGCGGCACGAGCTCTACGGCGGTACACGCAGTACGGTGTGTATACTACTGTATACTGCCCATTTAGCATGGACACAACCAGAATAGTGCCATTCTGTCTACGAGTATTTCTGAATCGCGGGACCCCCAAAAAGGAAGCACTACATTGGGCGTGACGGGCCGTCACCAAAAAATGAGCACCTGTCACGGGCGTACGGTTGGTGTGTTCCGCACTAAAACCTTGTAGTTACGGTTTTAAGGTATTCGGTTGGTATACCCTTGGCAGGTGGTAGCACAGGTGTGCACTGGTCGTAGTTAAACTACCTTGCTGACGCTTAGAAAGTGCAGAAGATAATTGATGTTGAAAAGAGCCGCTTGTGGGCAGAAAGGCATAAGAAGAGAGGAAATAATAAGAGTGAGAAGGTGTGCGCTTGCACGGCCGTACTCGATCAACTCAGATCTACGACTACGTAGATCGTATCCTACGGGCCGTTGTGTTGCCCTACCTATAGCAACGTTCCCTGTTGCTTGCGCGTGGAAGCTTAGCTAACCCGACGTCCGGATGATCACCCAAACATCCTCTTCTCGTAACTTGCTTATACTTCGAAGTACGTACGTATGTGGTGACTATTGTACCGCATAAGTTGAACGTATTTATACCGCATTGTTCGTACAGGTACTACGTGGTTCCGCCGCATGATTGCTACTAGTAATCGTACTCGTATATAATACGTGATAGTTCAAACAAGTAGATAGACCGGACGCATAACGCTGACTGCTATGCTTCTACTTATTCAACAGTACTCCATGATACTGGGTATTGACTGATAGTCTGCTGTACTGCAGTCGCTACTGAACATTTACCACGACAATAGGCTCTACTGTTGCCTATTTCTTAACATACGGTATTAGCAAGCGACCGTCACGGCATTTGTTTTCCGAATTTACCGTCAACCATACCCCTAAACTGCCGTCACTCCATTTCTGCCGAAAAAAATAACTACTGACAGACGAGGGTTCCGGGTGTTCGGGTTTGTCTTCGGTATTAGGGTCTGCATGTTTTGTTTTGTTTTCCTTCGAGCTGTGACAAGCGTGCCCTCGCCCACTTCCTCAGTTCTCTATCGCCTCTCTTCTACATCGCCGACAACCAATATAACTAGCGTTGGACCGCGGTTCTTGTCACCCTCTCGCCGGAGGCCGGAGTTGAAGTTCATACAACCAGTAGGTTAACCCCGATGGACAGCAGGGCTTTCCTACCGCAGACTGTCTGACGCAACTCAGGAGCCGCACTACACGCTCCATGGGAAGATCCCTCTACAGTATCTGTGGACCCTGGTTCAACATATACTGCCAGCTGTATCTGTTGGTTGAGAAGCTGCCAGTGCTGCCAGTATATTGACCACTGACGAACGTCGTATATACGACCACGCCTTATTATCCAACAGAAACCCGTCAAAAGACGCAACATGGAGAACGGCGCGCCAGGAATGTGCCTATGAAACCTGCCCCCAAAACAATCATCCGGGCTTCAGCCAAGGAGTATCAAAAACGGGAATTACGAAAGGTGTTGCAAATTCTCTGTCTAAAACCACTATGAAAGACGCGTGCTACGATAGAGGTTGCACTTCTCGGCTTTTTTGTTTCTGAATAACGGGGCTTCTTAACCCAAAATCGTCCGAATGTCATTCTTGTTTAGCAGTATGGTTTTTTTTTATGCCTATCATATTCCATGGGTTTGCTCATCGGGCTTTCCCTTCCAGTTTTACTCAAAAACAGTTTTCGGGTGTGACATTGGGCTCCTATTAATAAGGTCAAGAGCCCCATAAAAAGAATGGCGCACCTCTATCGTACTATTAGTAGCATGGGCCATAATATTAAATCTACTGGCAAGCTCAACCAGTAGATAGCTTACTGCCAGTAGATTACTACTGCCAGTACAGACTGGTATATACTGCGCCAGTGCCCAGCCCTACGATCTTCCAGGGCAGGTATACCTCGTATCTCTGATTTGTACTCGTATGTACACTCTAGCCCTCATGTTGCCAAGTGGGAGCCGTATAGTCTGCATGACCTAGCACATGAATCCTGGGTGAATTGAATCCGTACTACGAGTATAGTCCAAAGATCCTGCACAACGACATCTCACAATGGCAGGTTGAGATTTAGATGATTTAGGTCGTGATATGTCCGATGTGTGATTGGTTGGTACGGTTGCCCAATCAGTTCTTATCAACCAACAGAGTTTTGGTTGGCTTCCACAACAAGTTTGTCGGCTGAGTTACGCAACCAGTTTATGGTTGCGTTACCCAACCAGTTACTGAATGCAGCGCCAATTAACGGTACTGTAACGAAACATAGCCATTTAACGGTATATGGGCGTACTGCTCCCCAGCATACTGATATGCAACATCGCCAATTAACGGTATGGGCATGCTGCTCCCCGGCGTACTGGTATGCAACATCCCCAATTAACGGTATGGGCGTGCTGCTCCCCAGCCTACTGATTAAATTTCCACAACGTGGGCGGTCGAACGAGGAGATTACAACCCTATAGGCAACAACGTAATACCTACATACGCTCGCATGTCCGAACCAAAACAGGGCTTTTCATGGTGAAAGCTAGGGTGTATTTATCATTGTATTTATCATTGGGTTACTCGGCAAATTGCTGGTTCGGCCTACGCTACGGGGTACGTTGCAGAGTTGCGAGGGTGGCCGCAGCGGCAGCGGCGGCGGCGGCGGTGACTCACATCCCTGGCCTTAGCGGCCAGCTTGGCAATGATCGTTGGCTTCAGCTTCGTCCTGGCGCGGTCTTTGACGGCTTTTTCGTAAAAACAAGCCTGAGCCTGTTAGCGCGAAACACGCCGCCAAAGGGGTAGGTAGTACAGGCGGGGATCACGAGGGTGTGTCAAACAAGTAATTGCACGAATATGGCCATATCATACAACACCAGCAGCAACTGCAAATGCAACAAAAAGCAACAACAACAACAACAGCGACAACAACAGCATAGACAGCACCACCACCAACAGCATAGACAGCAACACAACAATACAACAACGACAACAACAGCAAAAACAACAGCAACAACAATATTGGTAACAAGAACAACAGCACAACGACAACAAACATCAGCCAATAAGCATCGCCGTGTCAGCACGGAACCCAACCGGCACCGTAACACATATTTACCACGCAACCAATCAGAGTCTCCGCTCGCTGGTCTCCGCACATTCTCCGCACATCGCCACCCAGCCAATCAGCGTCGCCAAACACATCACCACGCAGCCAATCAGAACTTTGTCATACATACCACGCAAAAATGAGTTTTTAGGAAAAATCGTTCTACAGACATGCCCTTTTAGTTTGTATTATACATACACATCACACACACGCAGCCAGCCAGACCTTCGCCAAACAACAATCTTCACGCACCCAATCAATTATTCACCGAATACAACTACTCGTAGAACGCGGCCAATCAGATTCGCCGTGTACACATCGTCACGCAGCCAAACAGACCTTCGTCACTCATCACGCGCACAGCCAATCAGACCCTCGCAAAACACAACGGTCACGCAGCCAATCAGCTTCGCGGTACACAACAACACGCAGCCAATCAGCGACGCCATACACAAATTACCGCGCAGCCAACATCCAACCAGCTTCGACATACACACGATACCACACAGCCAATCAACTCCGCCGCACACATCCACACGCAGCCAATCGGCGTCGCCACACACATCGCACACATCACACACGCAGCCAATCAAACCTCCGCCAAACACAACTACCACGCAGCCAATCAACTTCGCCGCACACACCACCACGCAGCCAATCAGCTTCGCCATATCGCGCCCACCCCACCTGCGCGAGCATGAGAGTGGACGCCGCGCTGAGCCCATCCGGGATGAGGTCTTGCGTTAGCGTTCCAACCAGGCCTCCAACCACACGCTCCCGGATGTTCTGGAAGATGCCGGCCGACACCTGGAAGCGATGGCATGCCGCCTTGAGACCCTGTTTGGGCATCGCCAGGACGACCGGAGAGCGGACAGTTCGGGAAACAGGCGCGAGGTATGATATGATGGATTTGCATCAAAGGCGTTCTAGTGATAGTCGCACCCGTTGCTTCACTTGAGGGCGTGGCATCGACCTGTTTCCCGAACCTCCGTGGTTACCATGGATGTCGACCCTCCGTGACTACAATGGTTGTCGACCTTCAGTGATGACAATGGTTGGTGGTCTCTGCTGCTGGGTCGTTGTGGGGGGGGGGGGGCCCTCCGCCCGGTTTGGGGGCGGGGGGGTT